>JACEHZ010000362.1:0-125000 GCA_017893485.1 Hemerocallis citrina
TAACAAAACCGTGTAATATCCATAAAAAATATTTCAATTCCAAAAATAAAAAATAAAATAATAATAAAATAATAATTTTTAATATCAGCCCTAGATATTACATACATTTTCTCAAAAACGTATTTAACAGGATTTTGTACAAGTGCACAAAACCGATACAATACATATATATACTTACTTGTATATATATACAGATAATGATTATTTATTAAAAATAAGTAATTTCCATTAAAAAAATTTTTAATTTTAAAAATAATTACTATAAAAATATAATATTCAACCGGGATATTATATAGGGATTTTGTTATTTTATTAATTGAACTCACCATTTATCATTCATTAGCATACAACTAAAATAATGCATCTCATACAATTAAAAGCATAAAATGTATGTGACATGGTTGTGGCCCTAACTCACTGATTCTCCCAAGCCAATGAGACTATGAAAAATTGAACGAAGGGATTATACCATCTTCTCCAAACAACTTCCCAATCTTTTGTATGGTTGCCAATTCCCTGCCTCCTCAGTGAGATTACAATTACATATAATGAAACAATGTACAATCAGAGTGTAGAGAGAACGGATTACGTTGAGAATGTAGAGAGAAAGGCACGATATGCAGGCCGTATTTAAAATATCAAAATATAAACAATACATCACAGAACATAAACCATGCATCACATCTTACTGATCCAGGGGTTTTAATGGTTCCAAACCGAGGGCTACAGTGATATGGCATCTGTGGCGCCCCGAATTCCTAACTTAGGAACTTGTGACACTCTATATGATTTTTCTTCAAACAAGTCACAACAAAACAAAAATCACAGGAAATTTAAAACTTTTATTATATCAAATTGTTATTACAATGTCCAATGATTACAACAATTACAATTAATTGTTACAACAAGAATGTACGATAAAATTTGGATAGTAACTTTCACTTGGATGTTTTCCCTTGCTAGAGCCTTCCCATGATCCCAAGTCGGCAATCCCGCACTGATAACTGTGGGCACGTCAGTTGATTACAACTGACGAAAATGCTATATTCGGCTATCCTCTCTACGCCATAATATAACGATTCCAACATCAACAACCACAAATAATATTTGATGCAAATAAAAAGGAAGTGTCAAGCAAGTGTCGGTGTATGCCATGACCTAATCTAATGCACACTATGCACACATGCTCCTAAGGCTAATGAACGCTTGGTTGAAAGATATGCATCTCATAATACACACCCCCAACCAAATGACGTTCTTCAGTTTGATGGGGCTCGATCCCCCGCTATGCATCCTACTCTTGTGCTCTCTCCTATTTCTGATTTCAGTGATGGTGAGGCTGCAGTCGTCCAGCTTACCAGTCGCTGCTGTCATTAGTGGTGTCCATTCCTCATGTTTTATCCACTATGCCCGGGGTCCCAGTGTAGCCTTACCTTGCGTGACTGTAATTAAATTGGCTTACCCGACATGTTGTATCTACCTCTCCCTGAACCTCACCAAAAGCTGATATATGGACACAAAGGTTCTCCGGGAGTGTCTAGAGCAATTCCCGATAGAGTCTAGCTTACCGAGATATCGTCTAATCCGTCTGCCCACATTGATCAACAATGGACCTAACGGATATAGGGTTTCCCCAACTCCAATACACTCGTCCTTACACTAGAACAGAACTTCCAGTCGAGACGACGTCAACACTCCCAACTTCCTCAAAGATTGTTACGAATCATAAAGGCATTTCTGCCAAGACAGCGGAGCCCCCACAGAGTCTTCCCGACTCCCCAGAGCAGCTCGGGGTCTCTATCCGCATTAAACGAACCTAGGATTCGGTCGGGCGTGATGACGCAATGCGTCCCCCCGACAGGCGAACACCCTCGCTAGTGCATGTCCTTACATTCAACAAAGACTCGATCTAGCCCTACCCAAGTATCAAAGCTACCTCATTCCAAGAATAAGGTTGAATTCAAGATTTGTTTTATCGATCGATTAATAAAAACCATCACTCTAGCCAAACAATAATTCTCTTTTCTTTTTATTATTAGAAGTATGAACCTCTAGAACTATCTCATATCATACATCCCCTTAGTTAGGTGATTTATCCACCATTTCCAAATCCCTAACTTGGTAATTAACTTTGCTTGCCATGATCAATTTGTTTAGTTCCATTTGTCGATTCTCCCTAGTTAGTTACCTTTAACAATAATGGATCTCAAACCATTCCACACTAGGACTCAACTAGCCCTCTAGTCCGGCCCAAGGGTTGACTTGCCTTGGCCCACACTTGGCACGAACCCATGGCAAATCGACCCCGTCGATTGCCGCAACCGCCATCCACGCTTGGAGTTTGATCGCATCCTCGACCCGACCAACAAGTAGCTCTCTACTAAACTTAATGCTCCACGGTCCTCGACAAGTGGTAGCTCCAAACACAAACCGTGGAATCCATCCATGTACGGTAAGTACGTCGGTGCACGAGTCATCTCCTCCAACGCGTTCGATGTGACACGGGTCTTATTCTACCTGCCTAGGTTTGTCAATAAGACTTAGTCCTAGAGTCTCAATACTCAATCCAATGTACCCCAACATAGTACACCACACTAGGAGTAAGTCCTAACCCATGAATACCCAAAAAGGGGTTCTAAGAGTCCTAAAAATGACAATTTAAGATTCCAAACAGCAAGCACACACTTGGCATTTATGCCAAAACGGAGTCATTCCCGGTCCCGTTCCCTTGAGAAATCGCGATCGGGCGCTCCTCATGCTTCTACTCAAAGTAGAAAGCAAGTACAAGCACACAGTCGGCATGAATTTCATCCCAAAGTTGTCCACAACAATACCCCAACATCCAATACAATTTTCACTTCAAAACATTGAACAATGTTGTCTATATTAGGGTCTACAAGCAACTATGGGCTACTCTTAGCAAGAAACTTTAGATCACTTAAGTCCTAACTCATGTACACATCTATAACATGAGTCTTGACCTCAAACAGCTACTCCAAGCCAACAAGATACAAGTTTAAACTCATCTCAATGATCATGGTGCAAAATAGTAAGCTCTAAGATTTATTGTGTTTCTGTCGTCACTTATAAAAATTATATGCAATCGAATACTTGTCTGAATCAGGATTTATTGGTCATTCCAGAAAGGTCTATGTGTCTACTAATAGTTCATAGTTATAAGGCTCTTCAGATAAGGTCGTTTAGATGCTCTTATGGGTCCATCTTTAACAAGTATACAGACTTCAAGAACAGCAGTTCAAATCAACACAATCATGGGATAAAATCTATTTAAAATAGCATATAGTGTAATATCATCATGAAATTTTAGAATCTAGTTCCTGACACATGATATTACTAAAATTCCAAAAATCAAGTGATTCTACAAAGTAGATTTCCAATTATGTCCTTTTGAATGTCATTCAAAAATAGGGCAGTAACAACTGCAGTTCTGTTTACTAAAATATCTAGCTCAGTTTGCATGATTTTATTGACATAGTTACAGTGGTCCAAATCTCATAAAATTTGAAATGTAGGTATTAGATACATCCAAATTTCACATAGTAAAAACTCAGATCATTCCTATAAGCATGCAGTGAGATACAAGTCATTCTTTCCACAATAGTAACAATAAAAATTGCTTCTTTCTATTCTGACCAGCATGCAAGTTTGTAATTTATTTTAATAGCAAAAAAATCACAAAACTCTGTAATAATTACTGAAGGTTTTAGACACCTATATGATCATCCTCTAAAATTTTCAGATCAAAATAGCTAGTAGTGTTCATGCAATGAGCTACGGACTGACAACAAAAATTTAGTCTTTTAGCAGGATTTTCTGGTTTGAATTACTTAACACAAAACGAGTTGGTTAGGTTCATTCTTAGGCATGCATGTTATTTTTTAGTCATCACAAACACAATTCAACTATAAAACAAACATAAGGTTAGAAACACCCACCTTGATGAGTTTGATGGAAAAGAAAGATCTTACAAGCTCCTAGCTCCTTGATTAACCTTCTTGCTCCTTGGTTCCTCCTCCTTGGTTTCTCTTCTTCTCCTTGGTTTCTCTCTTTCCAAATCAGTAACTAGGGTGTAGAGGGTAAGGTTTAGAGGTGTAGAAGATGGCTTAATTGTAGGGAAAGATGAGAAATGGAGCTAGGATGAGATGGTGTTTTAATAGAGGATGGGGAATGAATGTGGATGGATTTTTGAGAGAGGGGGGAGGGAGAAAGTGAGAGGGCTGCATTGGGGGAGAATGGAGGTAGAGTGTAGGAGTGGAGAATAACTCATCATGAGTCAAATTTAAGTTCAAAACCCTAACCCTAATTCTCAAATTCCCTCCTTCTTTTCCCTCTCAAAACTTGACCGGCCACCCCTTGTGCATGTGCACAACTCTTTTTTTTTTTTTTGGTTACATGCCATGGTACACTACAAGTGTTGAGTTAAACTAGGGTTAACTTGGGTTCATTCGGGTCTAGTTGAAGCTTAAGAGTCAAATCCATACTAAAAACTTCAAAAAGAAAAATAAATTAATAACTATAGCATTTTAGTGCTTAACAAAATATACATATATTCATATGAAAATCCGGGTTGTTACATCATTCCCTCCTTAGAATAGTTCTGTCATCAGAACTATGTTTAGTTCGAAAGCAAACAAGAGTTAATTAAATAACTTGAGAAATACATTTTCTCATACAGGGTTCACAATCCCTAGCTGCACAAGCCATCATGACAAATACGAGAAATTGATCGTCCTTCGAGTATCAACTCTCGTCCCGAAATACTGGAGATCAATCCCATTGCACAGGACATTCTGGGGCCTATTTCATTCCTCATCCAGAAAACTGGGGAATATCTCACTCTGTGGATCATTCTGGAGCCTCGCTACTCACGATCGTTCTTGCTTCATCATATCTCCCTGTTTTAGATCTTGAAATTCCATTGTCTTTTCTTCTTGTAAGTCTGGGGAAAAATAATGTTGCTTAAACTCGTCCAGGAAGTCCTCCCTATTCTATGGGTCCTCTTCCCATTTTTCGTTTCACAGATTTCCTCCATTGCCTTCCTTGGTACCTTGCGAATTCTAGTCTCAACACTGAGTCTCGGTGTGGCCTTGTCGTTCTTCCTCGACCTTGTGCTGCGTCTCGCCCTCATTTGTCGTTCGACTGCAGACTTGCTACCTGCACATTAGGTTATGAATTTGCTTTCTCGATATTCGATTGCAGATTTGCCCTTCGATATCCAGTTGCAGGTTTGCCTTCTGGACCTTCGGTTGCAGACTTGCCATCCGATGTCCAGTTGCAGGTTTGCCTTCTGGACCTTCGGTTGCAAATTTGCCTTCCGATATCCAGTTGCAGGTTTGCCTCCCTGACATCTTGCTAGTATTCCAAAAAGAGTTTAATCCCCAATCAATAGACAAAATGGTCCACTATGGATCCTCTATGCTAGTGATATCATCGCAGTTTCTTGCATCTCCTTCAGTTCCTAAAAACTTGGTTCACACTTGTCAGCCCATTCAAATTTCTTGTCCTTCCTGGTCAAAGTTGTGAGTGGTACGACAATCTTGGCATAATCCTCAATGAACTTCCTGTAGTACCCGGTCAAGCCCAAAAGGCTGCTTACTTCCTTCACTGTCCTTGGCTCAGGCCAATCCTTCACCGCCTCTATCTTTTGTGGATTAGTGGCCACTCCCTCCTTACAAAGGACATGGCCGAGGAAAGCTACTTCTGTCTTCCAGAATTTGCACTTGGAAAGCTTCGCGTACAACCCTTGCTCTTGAAGCTTGCTTAGAACTGCAGACAAATGCTTGGCATGATCCTCCTCGGTCTTCGAGTATACCAAAATGTCGTCTATGAAGACCACCACAACCGAGTCGATGAATGGCCGTAGGACTCGATTTATCAAATCCATGAAGATTGCTGGAGCATTAGCCACTCCAAATGGCATCACCAGAAATTCATAGTGCCCATACCGCGTCCTGAAAGCTGTCTTTGGTATGTCTTCCTCCTTGAAACAGACCTGATGGTAACCCGATCATAGATCGATCTTTGAAAACACTGCGGCTCCTTGTAGCTGGTCGAACAAGTCGTCGATCCTGGCAATTGGATATTTGTGTTAGACTGTGACTTTGTTCAACTCCCGATAGTCAATACACATCCTTGATGACCCGTCCTTCTTCTTGACCAGTAGTACCGGCGCTCCCCAAGGAGAGGCACTAGCCCTGATGAGTTCCTTCTGCAGCAATTCCTCTATTTGCTTCTTGACTACATTCTGTTCCACCAATGCCATACGATACGGCGTCTTCGATACAGGTGCGCTGCCTGGCTAGGTCACGATACTGAACTCCACATCCCTTGGTGGGGGTAACCTTGGTAACTCCTCCGAAAATACGAGTGGAAAGTCTCGTACAATGGGTATCCCCTTGACTTCCTTTGGCACCTTAGTCCCGGCTGTAACTGCCAAAATCTTTCAGTTTTTCTTCTTCCCTTGAAACACGATCTCTGGTTTCTCGGGCATGGCTAAGGTCACCTTCTTCTCCTTACAGTCAATGTGAACCTTGTGCTTGGACATCCAGTTGAATTCTCACCTCGACATTGAGGTCACCGCCGTTGGCTCCTCTGCTTTCTTCCTCGACTCTTGCATCGTGGGCTCTCCTTTATCGACGCTCGAATGCATGCTTGTGTCCTGGATATCAGGCGGTAGGTTTGTCTCCTCGACATCCAGTTGAATCATAAAAGTTGGTAAAAGAATAATTGCAGTGGGGTTAGGTCAGACATAGGAAGAAAATTCGTAAACATAAATTGCAAAAGTGCAACAATATGATTTACGACCATCCCACTATCAAAACTAACCCTAACTCTGACTGGTGCATCCAAGTCTAATTTCCTATTGTGTTAGACTAAAATTTGAAGTAAGCTCTAATACCAACTCTGTAGACTTCCGCCTGACACTCAGGACGGTAATGGCTAGAAAGGGTAACCTCAGAGCTTGTTTACGCCAATAGCCTCTCGAATGTTGCAACCACATCGGTGGCTAGCCGATCTAGACATGTCAGGGTAAGAATGCTTTGCCATTAACAACACTGTGAGAACCCCTGATCATGTTTCTGAATTTTTAAAGCCTTCTTGTCTAACTGCATCGATTACTAAAAACCATCACTCTAGCCAAACTCTAATTCTCTATTCTTTTTATTATTAGAAGTATGAACCTCTAGAACTATCTCATATCATCCATCCACTTAGCTAGGCGATCTATCCACCATTTACAAATCCCTAACTTGGTAATCAACTTTGCTTGCCATGATCAATTAGTTCAGTTTCATTTGTAGATTCTCCTTAGTTAGATACCTTTAACAATACGGATCTCAAACCATTCCACACTAGGACTCAACTAGCCCTCTAGTCCGGCCCAAGGGTAGACCTGCCTCGGCCAATACTTGGCACGAACGCACGACGAATCGACCCCGTCGATTGCCGCAACCGCTATCCATACTTGGAGTTTGATCGCATCCTCGGCCCGACCAACAAATAGCTCCCTACTAAACTTAACGCTCCACGGTCCTCGACAGGTGGTAGCTCCAAATACAAACCATGGAATCCATCGATGTACGGCAAGTACATCGGTGCACGAGTCATCTCCTCCAATGCGTTCGATGTGACACCGGTCTTATTTTACCCACCTAGGTTTGTCAACAAGACTTAGTCCTAGAGTCTCAATACTCAATCCAACGTACCCCAACATGGTACACTACACTAAGAGTAAAGTCTTAACCCATGAATACCCAAAAAGGGGTTCTAAGAGTCCTAAAAACGACAATTTAAGATTCCAAATAGCAAGCACACACTTGGCATTTATGCCAAAATGGAGTCATTCCAGGCCCCGTTCCCTTGAGGAATCGCGATCGGGTGCTCCCCATGCTTCTACTCAAAGTAGACAGCAATTACAAGCACAGTGGACATGAATTTCATCCCAAAGTGGTCTACAATAATACCCCAACATCCAATACAATTTTTACTTCAAAACATTGAACAATGTTGTCTATATTGGGGTCTACAAGAAACTATGGGCTACTCTTAGCAAGAAACATTAGATCACTTAAGTCCTAACTCATGTACACATCTATAACATGAGTCTTGACCTCAAACAGTAACTCTAAGTCAACAAGATACAAGTTTAAACTCATCTCATTGATTATGGTGCAAATCAGTAAGCTCTAAGATTTACTGTGCTTCTGTCGTCACTTATAAAAATTATATAAAATCGAATACTTTCCAAATCAGGATTTATTAGTCATTCCAGAAAGGTCTATGTGTCTACTAAAAGTTCCTAGTTATATGGCTCTTCAGGTAAGGCCATTTAGATGCTCTTATGGGTCCATCTTTAACAAGTATACAAACTTCCACAACAGCAGTTCAGATCAACACACTCATGGGATAAAATCCATTTAAAATAGCATATGGTGTCAGATCATCATGAAATTTTAGAATCTAGTTCCTGACACATGATGTTACAACAATTCCGAAAATCAAGTGATTCTACAAAGTAGATTTCCAATTATGTTCTTTTGAATGTCATCCAAAAATAGGGTAGTAACAACTGCAGTTCTATTTACTGAAATATCTAGCTCAGTTTGCATGATTTTATTGACATAGTTACAGTGGTCCAAATCTCATTAAATTTGAAATGTAGGTCATAGACTCATCCAAATTTGACATACTAAAAATTCAGATCATTCCCATAAGCATGCAGTGAGATACAAGTCATTCTTTCCACAATAGTAACAATAAAAACCGCTTCTTTTTATTCTGACCAGCATGCAAGTTTGCGATTTATTTTAATAGTAGGAAAAATCACAAAACTCTGTAATAATTACTGAAGGTTTATGACACCTGTATGATCATCCTCTAAAATTTTCAGATCAAAATACCTAGTAGTATTCATGCAATGAGCTACGGACTGACAATAAAAATTCATTCTTTTAACAGGATTTTCTGGTTTGGATTACTTAACACAAAACAAGTTGGTTAGGTTCATTCTTAGGGCATGCATGTCATTTTTTAGTCATCACAAACACAATTCAACCATAAAACAAATATAAGGTTAGAAACACCCACCCTGATGAGTTTGATGGAAAAGAAAGATCCTACAAGCTTCTAGCTCCTTGATTAGCCTTCTTGCTCTTTGGTTCCTCCTCCTTGGCTTCTCTTCTTCTCCTTGGTTTCTCTCCTTCCAAATCAGTAGCTAGGGTGTAGAGGGTAAGGTTTAGAGGAGTAGAAGATGGCTTAATTGTAGGGAAAGATGAGAAATGGAGCTAGGATGAGATGATGGTGTTTTAATAGAGGATGGGGAATGAATGTGGATGGATTTTTGAGAGAGGGGGGAGGGAGAAAGTGAGAGGGCTACATTGGGGAAGAATGGGGGTGGAGTGTAGGAGTGGAGAAGAACTCATCATGAGTCAAATTTAAGTTCAAAACCCTAACTCTAATTCTCAAATTCCCTCCTTCTTAACCCTCTCAAAACTTAACCGGCCACCCCTTGTGCATGTGCATAACTTTTTTTTTTTAAAAAAATTTTATTTTACATGCCACGGTACACTACAAGTGTTGAGTTAAACTAGAGTTAACTCGGGTTCCATCGGGTCTAGTTGAAGCTTAAGAGTCAAATCTATACTAAAAGCTTCGAAAAGAAAAATAAATAAATAACTATAGCATTTTAGTGCTTAACAAAATATACATATATTCATATGAAAATCTGGGTTGTTAAAGCATCTATGTTAACAACCAACACATAAATGAAACCTTATATTGTAACTGTTGCAAAAATTGTTTCACATATGAATCTTTCTTCCAAAAGGGCGAACATATCATGAATAATCACATATCATTTATGGTTTCACAAGTTGATCTGATACCAGTGCTAGGTTTTGAATACATTCACAGATTATATACACAGCAGAAAAATTACAAAATATCGAAACCAAGCCATGGATCCATGAGAAAACTATAAATCGTGTTTAGGAGTTATACCTGAAAGATGGATCTGTTGTCACCACAGTATGCTGATCACAACATTGCAATTGCGGTGCCTCTATGGTATCCACACAAACGGAACAAAAAATGGCTCCCCCTCATGCAGCGGTGCTAGTTGCGTGAAGCGGATGTTCCTCCTCACGATCTTTCTCTCTCTCTCTCCCACTTTTTGTGACGGCTAGAGTTTTTTTCATGTGTCTTTTTTACAAATACATATCATATATATAGGTGCAGAAAACAAACCCTTAAGAGAGTAATGAGGTTGTTGGGCTCACAATCTGTCTTGAGTCAGATTCGTGTGTGGTCCTTTGAACTTTAGTCAGCCAATTTAATCTAATTAAATATCCAACCAATGTCAGGAGTCCAAGCCTTACTTGGATCCCTAATTAAATTTATCTTATGAATTTAAATCTCAATTTCAGTTTATTCTATATGTGACCCTGTAGGTTCCCATTACATTGATAGTAATTCTAAAACCATATTCGAATATTATAAATAGTGAGCGGTATCTAGCAATACATCACTACTACTCAGCAGGAATGTCAGTGATTTGATATAACCTATCCATGACCAATGTTACCATATAGTCTAGTCCCTTTGTCCTGATATCGTAATCGACCACAAGGCATAAAGTCTGCCACCCTTGTATAGTTCAATCTTTGGTTTCTTGATGTTCGAGTAGACTTATTAAAACAAATAAGATCAATATCTCATATTGACTCATTTGAGCACAGCCATGCATTTTGCAGTCTCACTCAATCAAGGGGCCTGTAGATATCGCTCCTATTATGTAAGGGGGACAAATCCTATCTAAGTCACTCACATCCATTCGTATAATTTGTAGTATATCCAATAGTCGGCTTTATAGTCACCTTTTTACAGGCAATGTTTGATGGCATTAAACATATAAATTCTCATGTAGGGAACCGTAGTGACTTCCAGTCAAAGGACTACGTACACCATAGTTACTGTGAGAACCACTTATGACACTCACATAACGATCCATGCATTGTTCTCATTGTAGGTCAGTTCAATACATTATTACTCTAATATGTATCCATTTGAAGACTTGATATCTCATATCCATGATCCGTGAGAGTGGTCACCAGTCAACGCACACACTAGTCACTATGTATTATCGTTGTCCTAATTCACAATAATACTTGACTAGGGACAATTAAGAACAATTTTCTAATTTCAGCCAATAGGGTCTCACAATCAAGTCATGTACTTGATATCCCATGGCATTGAACTTACTTTTCTAAGAACTTTATTATGTTCATTTAATTTTAGAAATAAATGTCATGATACAATGTAACCTAGTAATGTCAATACAGAATTGACCTCCAGGGCATACACCAACAGATCCATGGGATCCCGAACCAGTAAACAATTAGTTTCCAGAAGAGTTGTTTGGCCTGGTGCTCAGTGATGATGGCTACAGGTTCTGCTTCGACCCACTTCGTAAAGTAGTCGATGGCCACAATTAAGAAGCTCTATTGACCCTTCACTTTGGGAAACATGCCGACCAGATATATCCCCAACATGAAAAAAGGGGCTGGACTTGCCAATGATTTGATCTTGCACTGAGGGACATGCTTAATTGAGGAGAACCTTTGACGAGGGCTGCATTTTCTGACGAGATCTTGAGCATCTTGCAGAATGGTCGACTAGTAGTACCCGTGGTTGAGGACTTTTCACGCAAGTGACCTGCTTCTCATGTGACAACCCCTCGTGCATCTCTTTGAGCTCGTATATGGATTCTTCGGGGGTCTGGCATCGGAGGTAGGGTCGCCCATCGACCTTGGTGTATGATCGTTTGAAGAGCACATCATCGACGAGTACGAACCTTTCAGGCCCCAATTTTGACATTTCTTGTTTCTGACAAGTCTTCTAGCAGTTCTCCTTTCTTCAAGAACTTCATGATCGGGTCCATCCAAGTCACTGGCTGTGTCGACTGTTCGAGAAATAGGACCTCAGAATTTTCTTTATCAATGCTAGGTCAGACGAGAACTTCCACCAGCACCGTGTGTAATACCCTGTATGAGATGGGCCTTCATGGGGGGCTTAGTAATTAATTCATGGTTAGATGGACCTATAGATTTGGTAGTGTGTGTATAGATCCTATAAAAAGAATGAATTAATTACTATGGAGCCATGGTATTCAGGGTAGGTGGTGGTGACTTAGTCCCACATGGAAGGTGAGTTAATATTCTGTGTGTATATATTAGATTGTCTAAGATCAAGAGGCACCAAATAGTTCGAACATCTTTTGTGAAGCAGCCTGTAATGGACAGTTGTTAGAATTTGTTTGAGCAGAGTCCGAGGCATTACAAAGTGGTATCAGAGCTGACTTTCAACATCGACTGTGGGTAAGAGTGGGTGAGATGTACGCCTGGCTGAGGATAGTACGCTGGTAGAGAGATCAGGGGCAGTACGCTAGTAGGGTACTCCATTCCACATAGACTAGAAAGGCGATCCTGTATCAGCTTGCGGGTTCCGAGCTCAGCGAGGATGCTGAGATCTCAAGGTGGGGTGTATGTAATACCCTGCATGAGATGGGCCTTCATGGTGGGCTTAGCAATTAAGTCATGTTTAGGTGGACCTATAAATTTGGGAGTGTGTATAGAGTCTATAGAAAGAATTAATTAATTACTATGGGGCCATGGTATTCATGGTAGGTTGTGATGAATTAGTCCCACATGGAAGGTGAGTTAGGATTGTGTGTGTATATATTAGATTGCCTAAGATCACGAGTCACCAAATAGCCTGGACACCTTTTGTGAGGCAGCCTGTGGTGGGCAGTTGTTAGAATTTGTTTAGGCATGGCCCGGAGCGTTACATAGTATGTTCGAAACCCTCAAAAGAGTCAGATGCCAGCTTGGATAGTGAGTCCACCTGGCTGTTCTGTTCCCGTAGGATCTGGACTACTGAAGTTTCTTCGAAACCAGCCAAAATGAGCTTGACACTTGCTAAGTTCTGAACCATCCATGTGTCATGAACCTCATATTCCCTGCAAACTTGAGTGACCACGACCTGGGAATTGCTGAAGGCCTTAGCCCATTTGGTCCCTATTTTGCAGGCGAGGAGGAGTCCGGTGAAAAGTGACTCGTACTCGGCTTCATTGTTGGAGGCTTGGAAGTTGAGGTGCATAAAGTATTGGAGGAAGAAGTTGTCCGGTCTTTTCAGTATTACACCTACCCCACTTCCCTCCTTGTAAGAGGATTCACCCAGATATAGTTCCCCTACTGGCTCAGCCTCTTGGACTTCGGATGCTTTTGGAATAATGCACTCAGTGATGAACTTAGCAAGCGCTTGGCCCTTTAAAGCGGTCATTGCTTGTAACTTATGTCATGCTGGCTAAGCTCGATAGACCACTGATCAACCGGCCGGAGCTCTCTGGCTAGTTGAGGACTTGCTTGAGAGGTTGCTCTATAAGGACTTTGATAGAGTGGGCTTGAAATAAGGGCGAAGCTTTCTTGTAGCCATGACAAGGGCATAGGCCACCTTCTCCATTTTGGTTTAACGGAGCTCGGCATTGCAGAGGACTTTCCTGACGTAGTAGATGGACCTCTGCTACCCATCGTCTTCTCTGATGAGGACGGCACTGAGGGCATGCTTAGATGCTGCCAGGTAGAGATACAGGTGCTGCCAGGTAGAGATACAGGACCTCGCGCGACTTGGGTTTGCTAAGGAGAGTGGGGTTGGCGAGGTATTTCTTCAGCTGGTCTTAGGCCTGCTGCTGAGGCACTCCCCACTCAAAGCCCCCCCTCCCCCTGGAGGGCCTTAAAAAAGGGGATGGATTTTTCCCCCGACCTCAAGACAAAACGCCCGATGGCTGCAAGTCGACTGGTGAGCATCTGAACCTCCTTGACAGTTTTTTTGAGGGGCCATGTCTGATATGGTCCAGATTTTTTTCCAGGTTCGCCTCTATTCTGAGTTGGCTAACAATGAAACTTCCCTAAAGTTATGCCGAAGGCGCACTTGGACAGATGGATCCTCATGTTGTTCAACTCTTAGGACCCTGAAGGCCCCCTCCATGCCCTTCACATGGTCCCCCCCTCTCAAGCTCTTGAAGAGCATGTCATCGACATATACTTCCATGTTTTGACCTATTTGAAGATCTGTTAACGATTCTTTGATATGTGGCACCGACATTCTTTAGGCTGAAAGATATGAAGCAGTAGCAGTAGAGCCCTTGGTCTATCACAAAGGTCATTTTCGGAATGTCCGGAGGGAATATCCGAATCTGGTTGTACCTCGAGAAGGCATCCATGAAGCTAAGGAGCTTGTGCCCAAACGTAGCATTGATGAGAGCATCGATGCTTGGGATGGGAAATGGATCCTTTGGGCATGCCATTTTTAGGTCCGTGAAATCAATGCAGATTCTCCACTTTCCACTGGATTTCTTCACCATTACAATGTTGGCCAACCATTTCGGGTAGTTAACCTCTTGAATGAAACAGATGGAGAGGAGCATCTCCACTTCTTCTTTCACCTCTTGCTACCTCTCATGGGCGAATTTTCGACGCCTCTGCTGTACTTGCTTGGACCCCAGATGGACGCTCAACTTATTCATAATGAGATCTTCTGAGATCCTAGGCATATCCGAGAGGGTCCAGGTGAACAATTCTCTGTTCCTCCAGATACAATTGATGACATCCTCTTTGATGCTAGGGGGAGGGACTTGCTCACTTGGAACCATTTAGATGTGTATGCCTCAGAGAAAAGGACCTCTTCAAACTCATCCATTGGCTCGGAGCCGACTGGACTCTGATCGGAAGGGAGTTCAACTGCATTGTGAGAGAGGACCGAGACCCCCACTATGACCGTATTGCAAGCCCGGGTGGCCTCTTGGTTGCCCTTGACGACCCCGACCCCAGACTTAGTAGGGAACTTCATGCTTATGGGTAGGATGAGGGCATTGCCTGAATAGAAGCGAGCCTGGGATGTTCGAGAATTACATTATATGCAGTTTTGAATTTGACTACCATGAAATCCATCGCCTTAGTTCGGGAAGTCGAGAATTTCCTGACAGTGACGTCCAGTGTAATGATCCCCTCGATATGGACCAGGTGTAGCCCGCTGGCTTTAACCTCTCCAAGGAGAGTTTCAACCCCTCAAAGGCGACAAGAAATAGGATATTAATCGAACTTTTATTGTCCACAAGAATATGGCGGACCTCGTGGTTAGACAGGCCAGGGCTAATGACCAAGGCATTACAATGAGGAACCCAGATACCTCCGAGGTCCTCCTCTGAGAATGGGACTGATAGTCCGAGACGTCAAGGGGTAGGACAGTTGTGGACCGAATTGACTTTCCGGATGAAAGCCTTGCGAGAGGAGTTTGAGTCTCTTCCCATGGGTCCATCGTGAACGCAGTGGAGGATAGCCATCCTATTGGAGTCCTGGGGTTCAGACTCCACTTCCGAACGCTTGTTTGCACCTCAGGGAGGAGGAGAGGCTCGTGGACGTCCTGAGTGAATTTAGACAACCACCCCCTCTGAATGAGGGTCTCGATTTCATATTTAAGATACCAAAAGTTGTCGGTCTCATGGCCATGATCTTTATGGAATCAGCAGTAGATCATCCTGTCCCTTCTTGTTATTGTTATTGATCGAGGAGGGTGTCGAATAAACCCCTCTTCCTCCACCACCAAGAGTATGGTGGAGACGTTTGCATTAAGCGGAGTGAACTTCTCAAAGCGAGGGACCGGAGGGGGACACCTCTGCCCGGAGGCATCCTTCCGGGCCTTAGAGCTGTCCATCTTCATCTTCCCATTGGCGGGGATTCTTTTCGACCTCCAGGGTGCAAGGCCTTTTTAGCGCAGATGTACTTCTTGCTCCGAAGAAGGAGGTCGGGAAAATTCGTTGGTGGCTTCTTGGCCAAGGAGGTATTCAACAGATCGTGTCGAACGTTGTGTGGGAAAGCAGCGGTAGCAACCGCAGCATTAAGGGAGGAGATAGATCGGGCCTTAGTCCTATATATCTGGACGAAATCCCAAAGGGACTCCCCATTCTTCTGTTTGAGGTTAATCAGGGAAGCCCTCGTTTTATCAGCCTTACGGCTGATCACGAAATGAGCGAGGAAGCTCTCCTTAAGATGAATGAATGAGAAGAGGGTCAAGTCGGGAGTACCATATCTGAGCGGGGCCTCACAGTGTAGTAGGAAATGCACGGCAGAGGAGGACATCTGATGTGCTGTGAATCATCATGAGGGTTTTGAACCCCTCGATGTGATCAGTCAGATTCGATTCACCTTTGTAGGTCTCAAATGCTGGAGGCTTAAAGCTCCTCGGGATCGGAGCTTCGAGGATGGGGGAGGAGAAGGGAGGTCGGACTGGATGGTGTCCTCGGCTTGGTTTTCTCTCGCCATCCCTAATTTGGGCGTGCCAGTCTTCCATATCCAGCAGTCGCTTAAGGATCGCCCCTTCGCAACCTTCGGATCAGATCGATCCGTAGGACTCTTCATGCTCCATCCCCCTGGTGCGAGGGTTGTCGATGTGATGGTTGTTTTGAGCCCCACCTCAGAGGGCCGGAGGACCTCATTTCGAAACCTCTAAACTCGGCCCTCATCATATGGCCTCCTTCTCTGTGGTTGTTTGGTGGTCGGTGGTCCCCCGGGGAGCGACTGCACTCCTTTTTTCGACCCTGCGAGGAGTGGCAGCTTTAGCTCGGAGGATGATTCGAGGGTCCATTGTTTCTTGAGTGGTTGAGGCGATGACGAAGCTTTCCCTCATTTTGTCGATTGCTAAGGACGTTTCAGAGGTCCGAAACTGTTGGATAGTCGGCCCGTCGTGCAACCGAGCAAGAGACGCTCAGAGCCAGCCTTTGCTGACGCTTGTCCCATGACTGTTGGGAAGCCTGGGTGACCGGACAGCTGCACGACGGACGAGGAGGAGGAGGTGGAGGGGGGTCGGCATGACGCGATGCGGTTGTAATCATCTTGGCCTTGGGGGCCATGGGATGGCTATGGCATAGGATCAGAGTAAGAGGCTGGATCTCTTGTTCCCGCAGATAATGCCAATCTGATGCTGTTGTTTTATGGAGTGGGAGCAACAAATGATGAGTTCTTTGCATGAAAGGGAAGCACATATATCAGCCGCAGATCTGATCCTTGTGAGAGGCTAATATGTGTTTGTATGTTGTGGATCTGGTGGACACTAGCCACCGAATACTTGCAAAAAGCCTGAAACACCAAGAGTATTCCCGGTGACAAGCCCTCCGACGATCAAGTCAGCAACCAGCTGGATTAAAACAGGATTAGGTGGTAAATTTGTGATTACCTGGTAATTGTGGAGGTGAACCTGTATTTATAGGCAAGTCAGAATTCTTTATAAAAATATTCCCTGTTGCCTAGTTAGATCCCGTTGATTAAGGATCTTATGGAGCCGTTAATTCCCTGAATTCAGGGGATTTGATTAATGACCATAGTCGGCTGATTAATCTCCCTTGGCAGGCCGAGCTGAGTTGGCGGGCCTATGGAAGGCCTATGATTGAGGCTTGAAGCTATTCATGAGATTGTTATCTTGTCCCTGTCTGCCTCGTGATCCGTACCGGGATCGAACGGTGGGGATCAACAACGATTTTTACTCGTATCACTACCATTTTTTCCTATAAGAAAAAGAAGAAAGAGCTTTAGATCTTTAGATTAGGTGGTAAAATTTATAGAAGATTTTCAAGAGATTCAGATACTCATGTCAGGGCCGGCCCTGAGTTCACGGGGGCCCGAGGCGAACTACAAAATGGGGCCCCCATACATTTTTCTTCTTCATATATATACAAGATTTGCACATCATCAAAATAAGATATTTTATTATTATAATAAAGTATGACTTCTTCGGGCATTCCGTGCAGCAAACTCACTAGTTAAATGTTTATAATCAAGCTTTCCTATAATCATCTTCTCAATTCATAATATGTCTAATCTATTCAATCTCTCTTAAGACATGGTTGAATGAAGATAAGACTTGATATTTTTCAAATTTGAAAAACTTCTTTCTGTAGAAGTAACAGTAACTGGTATGGTCAACAATATCCTATACGCAATTCATTCATATGGGCACATCTTTTGCGAATAATTAAGCACATCAGTTGCTTTTTTTTTGCTTTTGCTGGTAGAACTGCTTTGAGTGTAGAACCCCGTATTTTCAAATATTATTTTAAATATTTGAAAATGAATTTAAACGATTTTTTGAGGATTTAATAAATATTTTCTAAAAGATTTATCTTTTGTACACGTGCAAAACACGCGCAAATGACTTTTGAGAAGTTTAAAAGTTAAGTTTTCTTTATGAAAAATCATTATTTAATATTTGGGATTTATTTGGTATTTTTTCAGATTTTTCTGAAATTAATTGGGTCTATTTGCAATTTTTGAGAAATGAAGGACCTTTTTGCAAAATTGACATTTTTAAGGGTTAAAGTGCAAAACATATTTCTGGACATTTTGAAAAGCATTGGTTAAGATTTAGAAGTATATTTTTCTTTTAAATCCTAATTCAAATGAAATTTATTGAATTTCCAAGACTAGACCTATATATATGTAAGTCGTATTTTGGAAAGGATTATTTTGCAAAAATGGGTGAAACCCTAAACCTATTCCCGGATATAAAAAGGGATCTTTTCAGCCGTCAATTACAAAATATACAGAAATTTTGAGAATTGTTTTGGTGGAGCAAGAGGAAGACTTGGATCTAGCAAAAAGGAAGGCTTTTATTTGGATCTCTACAATTCTAAGGTGAGTGACTTGGTTTTTGTTTTGTTTTGATTTTGTGAGTGACCTTGTGTGTTTTGTTCTTGTTTGTGAATGACATGAATTTATCTTGTTGTTGATCTATGTATGCGAGTGGTAATGATGTTAGATTTGATGTTGTGAATGATATAGATCTTGTATTGTGGTACGATTCATATGAATAAATGATTGTTGTTTATACCATGTTGAGAAATTTAAGAATGATTAGTAGATCTTGTTCATAACACCGTATTATTAAGATTTGAGTATGATTTTGATCGGATGAGGAACACCTGGATCTTATATATATATTGTAAATTAGATTTTGATTTAGAGTTGTGAAAGAATTTAATCTTGAGAAACCCTAATGAAAGAATTAATAATCTAGAACATGAGAACTTGGGTTTTGACATATTGAGGTTTTGAGTAATATACCCTTAATGAAGATCATTTTTCCTGAATACGAACTATTTTCATAAACGATGAACGATTAGAAAACTCCAGTTTTAATTTTGTATTCAGACCTAAGTTGTGAAAACCGTAGGCAGACAGTCGACTGGCCTACCACACAGTCGACTCGTACGAGCCTGCTGTTGTACTTTAGTTTCCTTGAGAAATCGTTTTGGACAGTCTACCTAGCTCGTAGGCAGTCGACTGGTTCACTGGAAAATATTTTTGTAAAAACTATTTTTGTCCTTTCTGGACAGTCGACCTATAATCCTTTAAGTCGACTTATATACTTAGTATATTTTTGTGAAAATATCGGAATTCACCTCGGGTAAGTCGACTGATACTCTTCTAAGTCGACTTATATGACTTAGTTTATTTTTGTAAAAATTTTGGATATTTGTCTTTCTGGACAGTCGACTTACTACAGTATAAGTCGACTGGTACTGATGGAATTTTGTACTCTGAGTGTTACTTGAGTGTTTAGTTCTCAAATAATACAGTCCATACTTTGCTATCAGTTAAACATTGATTCTAAGATATTCAGTTAAGCAATTGATTTAAGACATTCAGTTGAGCCACTTTGTTTAGTGGGACTTTTGTTTAGATATTTGAGTTGAGTCTCCAGAGGTGTGTGACCCTAGTATACCGGTATTGAGTTATTTTGTTGAGGCCCTTTTAGGCATTTCAGTTATTCAGTTTTGATTTTAGGCCGGTAGGGCACATCACTCTAGGAGATTCGTTGAGAAATTTAAATAACCACAAATAATAAGGACAGGCACTAGTGGTGATATGATGAACGTGAACATGGGTTATGAACCTCTGTATGACTTTAGATGTGGGATTTAATCTCCGGAATTATCCAAGTAACTTTCTTGAGATGTGGGATGATTTCCGAAATTATCCAGGTAAAATACCTGAGATGTGGGATCCATCTCCGGAATTATCCAAGTGGGTTGTTTGCGATGTGGGATTGATCTCCGGAATTATCAAAGTCGAGGCGATGCACATGGGGTATTCAAGTGATGATGTGTCTATGTCTAGATGTGGGACGATCTCCGGAATTATCCAGGTAAAATACCTGAGATGTGGGATCCATCTTCGGAATTATCAGGCATGGGCTAATTCTCACAGTTTATCTTTATCTTGTAGTAGTCATCGTGATAGGATTAGTTGCATAATGGGGGATTGAACCCTATGAAGTGAAGACGTTAAGGGCTTGCACCGAACCTATGTAGAATGGGATGCATAGACTTCGACAAGTATGCATTAGAGAGTCCGCATATAGAACTTGTGTTTTCTTGACTTGGTTTTATGCAGGTGTTTTCCAGTTTTCATACACTTGACACTTAGACTAGATGCACTCGTCGTTTTCATTTTATGATGATTTCATGCTTTACATCTTTGTTATTCCTCAATACTTATCATTATGGTTAATACATGATGTTGATTGACTTATGTTTTATGATTAAATTATATTGTTTGATTTTATGTCACTCACACCATTTATGGCTGACCCATTTAGTTTGGGGGTTAGGGATCATCTCTAGCCTCATGTGTTACAGGTTATTGCTTAGAGTTTGGAGGTTAGATGCTTGAGATAGTTGGAGATTAAAACTGATGTAATAGAGCTTATGTAAAAATTTAGTAAAATTTGTGTTGTAAAAGAAAAGTTGTAATTCAAGGTATTTGTATTTCCGCTGTGTTTTGAAAAATGATTATTGTAACAAAGGTTTGGAATAAAATTATTGTATTTTTGGGCTATGTGTACTGTTACATTGAAGTTGATGCTGGGATTGTGCCACGTATTTTCTAAGTTATTATATTAGAAATTCGGGGCGCTACATTGAGGCACTTCAAATATAAAAATAAACCATTCTTTTAAATATCGTAATGGGAGCCATGACGTAGAAAACATTCAAGAGGGACACAACTAGCATTCAAACCATCATCATGTAGAGATTTCAACTTCTTCAATCAAAAAAAAAAAAAAGCTTTATTCATATTTCTCAAAATGTTCAAACCTACTTTTGAGTGAAGATAAAGTTTGATCTACCCCACACTTAAGAAGTAATGGACCCTAAATTCTTCTTCAGGTGATTATGTTGCCTCCTCACTAGCACTCTTGTCAAATTTGCTCTAGGATGACACAGTTTCTTAAGAAAAACAACTTCAACTCCTATTTTCTTGGTAATATTTATAGCTTCATTCAATCATAGACTCCAGAAAAACAAGTTTCTCTGTACTCTTCAAAAAATGAAATGAGCCATTTTAATCTAAGTATAGCAATACCAATATGCATGTCTTCCTCTTGCAAGAATTTATTGACATAATTAACATCAAATAAAATATTGTGCCAAATAATCATACTTAGCAAAAATTAAAAGTTCTCCATCTTAGTCGTTGCTCAAGTAATTTTGGGATCTGTATCACTATTTCTCAAGTAAATTAATGTATCTCTTATCTCCATGGGTTGGAATCTTATTGCTCTAACACTTTCAACATGTCTTTCCCAACGAGTTTGTGACAATGATTTATGCGTGAGATTTGACACATGACTTTTTGAAATATCCCACCGCATTGTAGAAGATGAGAATAATGTGTACAGGCATTGTACAACTCCCCAAAATAATATACAACTTTATTACAATAGTTGGCCATATCATAAATTGCAAGATTAAGATTGTGGCAAGCACATGGTTTGTAAAAAGCTCTAGGATTAATATTTGCACACATTTGTTCTTCCCCTTCATATTGGAACTATTGTCATAACCCTTCATCTCACATCAAAAATATCAAGCCCCATAACTCTCAGAACATCTTCAAGCTCATTAAAATGTCCCAACTCTGATGTATCTTCAACCACTAAAAATTCTACAAATAATTCTTCCACCTTTGTCAGACTTTTTGAAACATCAACACACCGTATGACTAGAGATAAATGTTCTTCGTGACTTGCATCTAGAGTTCAATCGAGTATTACTGAATATTTCTTTGCTTGTTTGATTATTGTAATGATTGCACATTTTATCTCACTTGCCAACAATTCTGTCAACTGATTTTAGATTTTGTGACTAAGATAATGCTTATGAGATTCACCATGTTGGAACTTCATGATGTGTTCTTTCATGATTGGATCGAATTCGGCAACTATTTCAATCTTGCTTAAGAAATTTCTATTATTCTGTACATAAATCTTCTCATTATCACCACGAACTACCAGGGCATTTTTAGAAAGTGTTTTAACAACAACAATGGTCATTAGCAAAGCTTGTATCCCATGTTCCCTTTCCTTGATTATATTCCACACCTTTGTCAATGACTTAATGTTTTTGCAATCTCATTTCCAATTCAAGCCAATGCAACTATTGTGGTCATCACTCTCTTCATGACTTTAAAGCATGTTGCTAATATTATGTCAATATTTAAACCATTCGCTTGCCAATTAACTATTGTTACCTTCTTTCTTAAACAACTTACAAAAAAACATAATACCTTATCCAAACTAGTCGAATAGACAAGCCTTCTCCTATCATGATTTTTCTCATTTAACAACATCGAGTATAGTGTGCACAAGAAAAATTTCTACCTTCATCACCCTTAGGAAAATCAACAGCAACTCTAACGGTTCCACTTTCAACTAATAAATCTCTTTCAATATTCTCCTAAATCACCAGATCATAAATGTTTATAGGGTTGTATTCTACATTTTGAATTGGCTCTGCATTTTGATAACCCATAATCAAATTAACATTCTCACTTGCAAATTGATTTGGTTCTGCAATTTGATCACCCATGTTCAAATCTTCCTGTTCTTGAACTTCTTCTTCTTCATTAGCATTATCATTCTCTGTAGGTTTGTTGGTAAGAAACTTATCAAAGACCTCGATTTGAGATTGTATAAATTTATGTTCCTTTTGTTTCTTCTTTCTTTTTGACGATCCGGATGAATACTTTATAGGCTTGATAAAACTGGAAGAAGAAACTAATTTTTAATTAAGCCATCTATATAATAAAACACAAAGAAAAGCTATCAAGTGGATCTCCTTCAATAGTAAGAAAATCAATGGTGAAGTTCTAAGCTCCCAAAAGACACACCCCCTCCCCCCCTCCCCCCCAAAAAAAAAACTCAAATTCAAATCTCCAAAACAATTCCTTTATTTATTTAATTATTTCTCTCTCTCTCTCTCCTATTCAGATCAGTTTGCTCCCTCTATTCCTCAAACCAGAGAGCTCCAATTTCTCTCTCTCTCTCTCTCCCTAAGGTTTTTAAGCCGCTAACTCCAAATCCATAAAATCATTTACTTAAACCTTCTCTTCCATTCCATTGGTGAAGCCCCCATCGTCCTCTCAAGCGTGAATCTCAAAGCAATTCAAATCCAAGACCCGTGTCGAACCCCAATCAAGAGGTCATCGCCGATATCTGATCTGCTACTGATTCCGTATCGACGACTCTCATCCACCAAATCGAGCACCAATATCAAGCGACTCCGTATCACAACTCCCCTCAACCGAATCAAGAGCCTCTACATGCGATGCGGCGACCTTAATTTCATCTCATTAAGCGAATTCTCATTCAAATTTTTAATTTTGTGTGTAGGGGATTACTCAGTATTTTGCTAACTCGAATTTTGTGTGTGCATGGGATCTAAGTTCAAAGAGGTATCATTGTTTTATTTTTGGGTATAAAAAATTTTAATTTGGTGATTTATTAAAGAGTTTTTTATTGGTTTTGATTTACGGTGTACGCAAGTGAAAGATGGATTATTTGGTGGCCTCAATTTGGGCTTCCAAGGCATAGCAGGACAGGTAAGATGATTAGCAACCTAAAATAACTTAGCAAATATGCTACATTCATTTCTTTACTATAAGTGAATATACTATCGTGAACTGTTTCCTTCACTGGTTATTAGAAACCATGGATAACATAACATATAAGAACTTTTAGTGTATGTTTGGATATATAGGATTGGGATGATTGGAGTTTACCAGTGAAGGGTGCAAACTCTCCACTCAAGAAAGACAACTAATAGTGAATTTGTTATTGATCCATTTTGATTTTTTTTATAAAGGTGCAATGGGAAGACAAAGTGGAGATAAAAGAAATGATTAGTTTGGATTAGAGTTTTGAGAACTTCATGTATTACATTTTGGTTGAAATAATAATAAGAGGTATTTTAATTGCAAACTGAGTCTCGGACAAACAAATGTTTAGATTATTTGTATTGTAGATACATTCACACATGCACTTAGGTTACCATTGTATTTAGACATGCTCATAGTGGTTATGGGATTAGAGTAAGCTCTATAAAATCAATATGATCATGTCCTGGCATAACTATTACAAACATCTAAAAGTGATGTTGAAGTTGAAAAAAACTCTATGCAATGTTTCTAACAAACTATATGCATTCCCGGTAAGTTCAAACTAATGATCAAGAAGGCAATGGTTGGGCTTAAAGGCAGATATGCTGCTTCCTCATATAATATGTTTCCTACTTTAATTAATTTGCTGGACCTCTAAAAATTATTTTATATACAAACCTGGTGCACCATTCCGAAGACGTGCCGTAGGCACGTGTCAACGGGTAAACCTAGTAATATATTAAATTTTAACTTACAAAAATACTATCTATCCATTTAAGCCATAATCTACCAAATTAAGCCATAAAAATACTAATCTTGAAATAAAATATTAATTCAAAACGACGAAACCATAGTTTGAGAATAATCAATCAATCAATCAACTCGAAACACTGGCTTCTAAAGTTCTATTGTTCTACAAGACTACAATTCTACAAGTCTACAAGACTACAAGTCTACAAAAATCAAATAATCAATCAATCTTGAATAGTAAAATAGGCAATGAAATAGCTACCACTTTGCCGATTCTCGGTGGTCAGGCCAACGGCTACAAATCAAAGCAACAGCAAGCAAGCAGCTACAACATGCCAACAACAACAGCAAGAGGGAAGCGGCTACAACACTATAACAGTGACAACAAGTGGGAACAACAACAACAAGCAGATGGGAGTCGAGTTCGGGAGTCAGGATGACGTCGACGGGGCTGGGTACTTGGATACTAACTTGGGTAGTTGGGTTTGTATGGAGATTGGAGAAAGGAGTATTGGAGGATGGAGATTGGAGACTGGGTTAAGAGTCGAGAGTTGGGAGTTGGGAGTTGGGAGCAGGCCTGTCGGAGTCTCGATGTAATATCCCGGACGGATATTACCGTATATAAATTATTATTTTATTATTATTTTATTATTATTTTGTTTTAATTCCAAAATTAGAACATTTTGGTGATTTTTACCCGGTTTGCTCCTAGACACTATCTGTATCCAGATATCGGCCAGTATATATCCGTATTGTATCAAATTGATACCGTGATCTTCCGAACTAATAATAAAATTTATTTTATTATTATTTCTAAGATTTAATTATTTTATACGGATTATGCAAAGATTTTCCGGTATACAGACATATAGGCACACGTACGAGTAGTATGTCGATAAGTGCATCATACGAATTATGTGTTGTGTATTTTGGACAACACTTGCCTTGTTATAACAAACCTATTAGAGGGTTAGGGTTTGATTTAGAGACTAAACCTAGGGTTACAAAGACATAAGAGGGTTAAGAACTCTTCTAGAAAACTCCTCCTCCATGTCAATTTTTCCCCACATAACACCTCCCCCCAATCCTACCTCCTTGTTTTGGGGTTATTTTGTGCCATATGGTGCACTTACCACCTCCCATCCTCTCCTATAAATACCCCTTCATTCTCCTCCTTCTCTCATTTTAGAAAACAAGAAAGAAAGAAAGAAAGAAAGAAAGAAAAGAAAGGAAAAGAAAGAGAGAACAAAAAAAAATAACTTGAGAGTTTTGTTTTGTAGGTTGATTAGAAAAGTTCTAAAAAGCTAGGGGAAGGAGAAGAATTAGCAAGCAAGACCTTCCTATAGAAAAAATAAGGTGGGGGTTTCTTCATGCTTTGTTTGATTGTTTGTTTGTTTGTTTGTTTATTTGAATGATGGTTTTGATGTTCTTCTTCTTCTTACCCTCTTGTTTATTTTTCTTTTGGTATGGTTACTTTGTAGTGGTGTGGTTGTATGAGTTTTCTCATTTGAATGTTGTTAACTACTTGGACTAAAAAGATACATACACATAACTTTTGCATACAACCATGTAAGGTTGTAGGACTTGATATGGAACCATACATATTGCATATTATTGAACAATACAACCATTGTTGGTTGTAGGACTTGATTGAACTAATGTAATAATCAAAAAGATCTTCTCTTTCTTTACTAAACACTAGTGGTAGAAATAATAAAAAGATCTTCTTTTTGTTTAATCACTAGTTGTAACTTAATAAAAAGATTTTCTTTTTGTTTAATCACTAGTTGTAGCTTAATAAAAAGATCTTTCTTTTTATTTTAATCACTAGTTGTAACTTAATAAAAAGGTCTTCTTTTATTTTAAACACTAGTTGTAGCTTAAAGGATCCTTTTCTTTGATCACACTAGTTGTAGATATTAAAAGAGATCTTCTTTTTAATTTTTTGATCACTAGTTGTAGATATCAAAAAGATCTTCTTTTTATTTTGATCACTAGTTGTAGCTATCTTTTCTTTTTACTAGAAGTAAAGTAAAATAAAATAACCCTTTCTTTATCACTAGTAATAAATAAGATTAGTAAGAAACTAAGTAGTAGTATGCTAAATAACAAGTAGTAGTATAAGATGAAGTAGTAGTAGCATGTATGTAAATAATAAGGTAGTAGTATGTTTATGTCCATAAAGTAGTAGTAGTAATAGATAGTTGTATGTGGTGATTTTGTTGTGAATGAAGTAGTAGTAGTAGTAGATAATTGTGTGTATGTGTTGATCAAAATAGAAGTAGTAGTGGTAGTAGAATGTTGTAGGATATTTTCTAAAAATATTCCTTTATGTTTTGTGCTTAGAACATTGTAGGATTGCTTCTAAAAATAATTAGAAGCCATATCCATGTTTAGTTAGTTGTAGGATTGCTTCTAAAAATAATTAGAAGCCATAATCCATGCTTAGTTAGTTGTAGGATTGCTTCTAAAAATAATTAGAAGCCATATCCATGCTTAGTTAGTTGTAAGATTGCTTCTAAAAATAATTAGAAGCCATATCCATGCTTAGTTAGTTGTAGGATTGCTTCAAAAAAATATCCTACCATGTTTACCATGCTTAGTTAGTGATAGCTTTGCTTCTAAAAATATCTAGAAGCCATAATCCATGCTTAGTTAGTTGTAGGATTGCTTGTAAAAATATCCTACCATGTTTACCATGCTTAGTTAGTGGTAGCTTTGCTTCTAAAAATAATTAGAAGCCATATCCATGCTTAGTTAGTTGTAGCTTTATTTCTAAAAATAATTAGAAGCCATATTTATGCTTCAAGTATTGTAGGATTTCTTCTGAAAATATTTAGAAGCCATATTTATGCTTCAAGTGTTGTAGGATTTCTTCTAAAAATATTTAGAAGCCATATTTATGCTTCAAGTGTTGTAGGATTTCTTCTAAAAATATTTAGAAGCCATATCTATGCTTCAAGTGTTGTAGGATTATTTCTAAAAATAATTAGAAGCCATAATCCATGCTTAGTTAGTTGTAGGATTGCTTTTAAAATATATCCTACCATGTTTACCATGCTTAGTTAGTTGTGGCTTTGCTTCTAAAAATATTTAGAAGCCATATTCATGCTTAATTAGTTGTAGGATTCCTTTCCTAGCATGCTTGGTAATGTTGTAGGACTCATTTATATACCTATCATGTTTAGTAACTCACTTATGCTAGAATTTGTAGGATTTATTCCTAAAGTTTTCTATTATGTTTAGTGACTTAGTTAGGCTTAGAATGTGTAGGATTCAATCCAAGAGTTTCCTACCATGTGTGGATAAATTTTTATTGTGCCTAGAGTGTTGTAGGATCCATGATGGAATCATATACCATGCTAGTTTAATTGTTGGAAAGCGATATACCATACTAGCTTAATTGTAAGTACTTTGCATATCATGCTAGTTTAAATTGTATGCAAATTGTATACCATGTTAGATAAATGGTAGAGAAGTGTATGTTATGTTAGTAGATGATCATGACTTATGCTAAGTAAGTAGGTATCATGCTAATTATTAATCATGTTAAGTTAAGGATACCCATACTATGATGTTCATGCTTAAAGTAAAGAAACTACCCATAGCTAGTTGTAGTGATTTATGTGGGGTTCTATACCATGCTAGAGTAATACTTGCTTAGAATGTTGTAGGAGTAGTGTTAGGACTACCTACTATACCTTGGAATATTGCTTAGTTGGGTGATGGTGGTTGGTTATGATAAGTAGTAGGCTTCCATGCTCAATTGGTAACCTACGATTGACTATAGAGAATTTTATGTTTAAGGACATTAGTGATTTTCATGCTTGAGCTCAATGTAAGCATAAGCATTAATCACATTCATACATAGGAATATCATGGTGGTTGTGTTATATGATTGATTGTCGTAAGAAGCTGCTTATAATTGTATGCCATACTTAAGGCGCAATAGGTTGAAGTAGGAAGGATTGGGAAGACCACTAGGGATAGTTAGTCCGATAAAGGCCATTTTATCGCCTTCGGTTCTTCCCTAGTACAATACCCATCATAGACTACTAGTAGATCCCTTTGTTGCTTCTAATAGTAGAAGATTAAGTTTGTTAGTAAGCACGTTTGGTTGCTTCTAGGATTGATTACCTGTATGGTTGTTTGCACACGGTTGTGCTCGTACGTGGCTCGACTGGCCCGTATGTAGCCGTGGGTCTCATACGTAGCTTAGTCGGCTCGTATGTAGGTGGTTGTCTCGTACGCGGCCCGACCGGCCCGTGCGTAGCTGTTGGTCTCATACGCGGCCTAGTTGGCTGATATGTACGTGGTTATCTCCTACGAGGCCCACCTGGCTCGTAGGTAGTTATTGTTTCATACGTAGCTTAGTTGGCTCGTATGTGGTTATTACTCGTGTATAGCTTGTTAGCTAGTACACAGTTAGTTGTGCTCGTCTAGGGTGATGTTACCACCCTAAGGGCTATCGACCATCAAGACATATGATTTCTACCCTAAGGAACTGTGGAGGAGTCACTCCTTGTGTACCGTCGAATCTTAACCAGGGTAGGTTGATCGAGGACCGGAGTATAGACGAAATCCAAGTCTAGGGTAGCGGCATGCATGTATATCCGCACAGCCAAAGTCTTGGATCGATGAGCCATGAACCAGATCCTAAGGGATCCTGGTAAGTCTAGGTTGAGCGGCCTAGTAGAGTTGTCTTGCGAAGCCTAATTCAAGGCCTAGCAAGTTGTGTTATAATGTTGTCATTCCTAGGATCGTTCGAGTCAGGGACATCACTAGGATAGTGACTTATAAGGATCGGTTTACTTAAACCCTTTTGCCGGGAGAGAGGGGTCAGTCGTAGGGGGCCCCTTACACTAACTCGTCCCTTGAGGCAGATCATAGGTGGTGTACAGGGTTGTGCCTTCCTGTCAAAGGGATACGTACGGTGCCGTCTCACAAGTTGAGGACACGGGTTGCGTATCTCGCTCTGTTAATTCCTGGAGTACCGTGGCTAGGGGTGCCACAGGATGCATTGTGCAGTCCTGCGCTTGCGATACCCCAGAGAGTGCCACAGGGTAGGCTTCGTGCTACCCTGCGCTTGCGAAACTCTATGGTTTGGTTTTTGTAATGACACCCGATACGTCGGGATCGTCTAATTTGAGTGAGGTCCGGTTAGCCGGGTCGCGGTGGGAACATAGACACCACGGGTGAAATGCAACAGTGGCACATGACCACATCTGCAGCCTCGCGAGTCACGTGTGGGTGTCAGGAACAGGTTGTGTACAATTAGAATGTGTCACGCGGGTTCAATCCCTATATATGGAGAAACGGCTTGAGATGGAGTCGCATGTAGTATGGGCTGCATGTTGCTTTCGGAGACTTGCTGACATTAGAATAGGAAGCGTCCCGTCAAAGGGATACGTACGGTGCCATCTCACAGGTTGAGGACACGGGTTACGTATCTCGCTCTGTTAATTCCTGAAATACCGTGGCTGGGGTGCCACAGGATGCATTGTGCAGTCCTGCGCTTGCGATACCCCAGAGGGTGCCACAGGGTAGGCTTCGCGCTGCCCTGCGCTTGCGAAACCCTATGATTGGATTTTGGATTAAGGCCCGATACACTGGGCAATAGTGGCAAACATGGACACCACTATATGACTGCAGTGGCGGAACTAGACCGCGCCTGCAACCTTGTTGAGTGAGGTCCGGCTTGCCGGGTAGTAGTGGAAAACGGAGACACCATAAGCAGACTGCATACGGGGACTTGACCCCTTCTGCAACCTCACAGAGTCATGGAGTATTGTCAGGAACGGGTTGTGTATAATTAGAATTCATAATGCAAGGAAGCATTCTAGTTCTATTTAAATATTGCATTAGAGTCTAGTCATAGCACTCACGTACACTTAAACTACACTAACACCATTGCTATATTGTGTATATTGTTTGGAAGATTCGCTGCTATATGATCAGCCTTTAAGCGTCAGTGAATACTGACGTCCCCACTTCCATAGGTACTGGATCGCCGAAGTACAAAGGCGAGATTCAGGAGGACTCAAGGCAAGGAAAGCAAGGAGTCAGTGATATGTTTAGTTCCGCTGCATTATATGTATTGATTATCTATTAGCTGAGATGTACTCAAGTGAGAGTTACCAAGTGTTGTTCTTCATTTCTTGTACTCTGATGAAATTTGTGGAAGGTTGTAATACTTGGGATTGTAAAGGAATTATTGTAACTCTATTGTAATGTATTGCAGTTGTGTAATGTTCAGACTTGTAATACATTGGGTATTGAATAAAAAGTTTTAAATTCTCCTGTTTTTCTGTGTATTGTGACTAATTGAAGAAAAGGTCTTGGCTTGTGTCACGGTTTCCCGGTATTCGGAAATCGGGGCGCTACACTCGAAGATGGGTAGTTCGGACTGACGGTCGGGCTATCAGAGATGGAGTCGAAGATGGAGGCAGCAAGAAATGAATTTGAGATTTAGAATTAGTGATTGGGGTTAGATTTGAGGAGAAATAGATTGGATATGGGATTGGGAACTAGGATCGAGTTCGGTTTGGAGTTGGAGGAAGAGTGTTCGGGTCCGGATGTTGTGTCAGGTCGGGTATTTGGGTGTGGGTATTCAAGTCGGGTGAGAAATAGAATGAAGATTTGGGGAGAAATAACCAATCAACAAATCAAACAAAAGCCCAAAAAACTCCAAATAAATCAATCAATTATGGCCGACCCAAGTAATTTATAATATAAAAAAATAAAATCCTAAAAAAATTTAACTAGGGGTCCCCTAAAAAAATTGCACAAATTGTAATTTGAATTCACGCGCATAATACATATATAGGTATAAGCAAAAAAGGGGATCCAATGCGACCGCCACTCCTGCCTCTACCTAAAGGCTGGCTTTGACTCTTGTAACTATTTTGTCATAAAAATTCGACTAGCTTGTTAACACATAAATAGCATGTATTTTTGTTATTTTAGCAGCCAAATTGTCGTGTTTCAATGAGCATTAATTATCATTAGTTTCAAATGTAACAAATTTAAATAGTAAAATTAATGTAGTATATCAATTGTGACATACGGTCTACACTATCACAACTCTAGTTCTTTAGACTAGTAATTTCCACATGCAATACACGTCTTAATAAATATAATTTTTTTAAAGTAAAAATTCAGATGTAGTGTGAGTTTGAACCTATCTCTATTATAAAAGTTATGCACGTGTGTTGCATGTGTTGGTAGATTTACAAATTTACAAATGACACTAAGGCATTCTCCCATTATAATATTAGAGATTAGAGATAGGGGTGGGCATCGATCGGTATCCGACCTAATATGGACCATCCACCACCGATTCAAAGAAGATCGATTTTTTAATTTTCTCATCTGCAACCAATCCGAACCTTAATTGGATCGGTTTCCATCCAAGCCGATTAAGCTCGGTTTGGATTGGATTGGATGGTCGGTTTGGCGTACTACTTTTCACCTTCAACATCATTCATAATTTTGTTGAAATTTAAAAGATCAATTTCAATCAAACTTAAGAAATAACCTGCTATTTGTTATTTAGAAACAAATTTAAAATGAAGATCATAAAACCACAAGTTGTTAATAAATTTTGCACTAATTGTTTGAGATTACGATGATTAAATGGGTGAGATAAACTACCTTTTCACTTGTATACTTCTGTAATCTTAGTTTATTATCATAAAAGAAACATTAAATAACCATAGCTAATTGAATTTCAGGTACAATAAAAAAAGATTTAGATTACAATTTCTACTTGACTTGATTAAAGTAACTACTGTTATATCAACTTCATGATTCTATTAAGTTGGGCCACACTGTAAATCAAGCATTTCTCAAGAACATAATATACAGGATTATGGAGAATCAAAACATAGGTAGAACAATTGCTCGGTTTGTATTAAAGAAATTAAAGAAGACTGTTTGTATCTCCAAGAAAATGAGAAATGACTATTTTTATATTCAAGAAATTAAATGAGAACTATATTTTTTATGGACTTATGCATAGAGGTACGGTTGGTTCGGTTTCATCGGTTATTTGAAAGCCCCATCCAACAACCGAACTGGTCCAGTTGGTTATTGAAGATCAATAACCGAGCCAATCAAAACTCCCAATTGGTTCGGTTAAAAACTGGTCGGTTCGGATTGGTCGGTTCCGATAATAGTTGTCCACCCCTAATTAGAGATTAGAGATATAATGGGGAAACTATATACATGCATAAAAGAATATAGAATTTATTCTGTTCTTCGAAAATAAAGATTTACAGTTTGCTGTCGAACTTGAAATATCTCTTTATATATTTCAATCAATTACCATCTGAGTTACAGTTCTTCAAGTAACTTATTCCATTTTAAACCCCCTGGAGTAACATATTCCATTTTAGAAAATGAAATTCTCTCTTTGTACAACCAAACAAAGAGTTCCAACACTTGCAAGGGACTCAATGTCCTTAGTGGCACCATATGAGTGGGGACACATTGCAAGAAATTAGTAAGCATTAAGGCCGCCTTGCTTATTAGGCACATTAGTTTTTGTTTAGTTTGCTTTCTTGTCTTCAAAATACATTGCCATATGTATAGATAAAAGTTTTGAGCACAAAAAACCGCGTATAGTTAGAAATTTGAGTGCCAATAAATACTCTTTTTAGGTGTGTTGGTTTTAGAAGTGGGCCTAAAAATGAATTTGGATGGTCTTGTAGTTGTGTCGGCTTTTAAATTTCTAATCTCTAATATTATAATGGGAGAGTTGAGTTTCTGTAATTTGTTGACAATCCAACTTATGTACATCGTCAGTGCAGATTAAATCGTCCAAATGAAAATCCCTAATTCTGCACACGTCTCCTCAAGCCCAAGCTATCCTCCAATTCTGCACACGTCTCTCTCTCCACCCGTCTCAACTCCCCAACCCAACCCCAACAATGGCAGATTCATCAAACCCCGACGGCCTCAACCAACTCCACACTAAACAAATCAACATCATCTCCTCCTTCTCGACAACCAAATCCGCCATCAAAACCACCCCTCTCATCTCCAAGCGCTGGCGCTTCATTATGACCACCTCTCCCAACCTCATCCTCAACGCCCACGAATCCCGATCCCCCTCCAAACTCATCGAATTTGTGGAAAACCTCCTCTCCCTCCGCACCAAATCAGACGTCAATAAGTTCCATCTCAACTGGATCAACAACCCTGTCATGGGATGTGCTAATTTAGTGGTGGGAGCAACAAATGTGATTTCTTGTTATTTGTAGATGGACAGACAAATCTCAACCACAGATCTGGATATGAAAAGGGATTTTCGTGAGGAAGAGGAGAGGTGCTGATGCTGGTAGCTGGCCGCCTCGAACACCCGCGAAACACGGATTCTATTAAGGAGTGGAAGAGTAAGTACTCCATCATCCGAAGCCAGACCTCTTGGGACATTCCAACCGAATGGGCATACAATAAGCCGAACCACAAACCCTGAAGGAGAAGGAACTAAAAAAAGAGGAGTGGGACGATGTGGAACAGATCGCTGGGGGGCAGAGTATCCGCTGGAACGTGAGCGAAAGGCATTTGACCCAGATTGGACTGAGCCCTGTCGACTCTTGTATATTTTTCGTTTCCTTTTTCGGTCCATCATTTTTCCTCCATTCTTATAGCTTTTGTTTACTTTTGCAGCAATGGACAACGACGCCATTGATGCAAGGAAGGCCTAATTGGCGAAGCAGAGGGCGGCCGACTAGTCGAAGCAGTGGAAGAGGTCCTCCTAGGGGGGGCTCCAAAGGGACTTCTAATCCGAAGTCTAAGAAATAGAGAGCCCTCTGGGTTCTGGGGACCTCAAGCTCGACGAAGGCGGCACCGAGCTTGAGGAATCTTAAGGTTTCCGATTTGTTGAAGGGTGGTATCTCACCCGTCCACCCTACAGTTCAAGAGGTCATGAGCGAAGAGGGGCTCAAGCCGTAGGCTCTGAATTGGGCTGTGAAGACGGCCGATTCACTGACCGAGGGGCCGGTAGCAATTGAGTTGGTGGAACAAATGGCTACACCTGGCAATAGGGAGGCTCTAGCTACCGAGACTCTCGATTCGTGCTACATGAGGTGGGCTCAGGCCGACGTGCTGGTAAGTATTTCCCAACTCCGTAACTCCAAAAGTCAAACTTTTTCTATTTCACATTTTTATGTGTTCGCCCTTCGTTCACAGGCAACCCTGGCCGGAGCCTAGTTGAGGAGGTTGCACACCCACGAGCACCAATGGGAGGTGAAGAATGCTCAACGGTACGAGCATGAAATAAAGGAGCAGATGTTGAGGGCCGATGACGCTGAGTCCCGTGACCAAGCTCTCAAGGCCAAACTAACTACCTTCGCTAGAGACCAAGATTGAGTGGAGGAGGAGATGAAGAAGGCAGTAGGAAAGGATCTGAAGAAGGTGAGAATCACCGCCATGGATAAGGTCATCGAGACCCAAGACAAAGCGTACAACTACGCTCTTGAGCACGTCCTGATTAATTATCTCGAGTGCGCACTTGAAGAGTTCCATTACAACATGATACTTCCCGAGCATTCAAAAACCCCCAGGGGAGGTGGCGAGGAGGGGGGCAAACAGCTGCCTGGTGAGGAGGACACAATGCCCGCAACCGACCCCGAGGTCGATGTAGTGGCGATTGAAGATGTACCTCTCTCGTCTAAACTGTAGCTCCCTTCCTTTTCACTTCTTTCTGTACTTTCTGAATGCAGACTAGCCACCGTTGTTTTGTAAGAATTTTGATGAATGAAATGATTTTTTGGCCGAGCTTTTTGACATGGATTTTTGGCGTAATATCCTTTAATGTGATGTTTTGTGATTTGACCAAGTTTGTGATGCTGGGAATGATATGCCCTTTCCTCCTTTGTGTCAGATGAACGAGTCCTTCGTGGTTGACCATCATGATGTTGACATGGAGCGCCTTAGGGGTAAGATGAAATCCATGGAGTCTATCTTGGTGTGTTATCGCAAACAGTCCAAGAATCAAGAAATAGTTGTTTCCTATTTTATGAATAAGTCAAAGGAATTGGCCTTAGAGTCGACTCGTCTGAAGAAGATGATTGTCGACTGCGACTTGGGGAACACTGAGACTAGATGGTCAATGTCTGGTACTTCTGCCCGGCGATTGACCTCGGAATCGTTCCCTCGCAAGGTTATAGTAGACAAAGAATTAGAGATACAAAGATTGAAGGTCACGCTCGGGGTAGGTTGTTCCCGAACTGCTTCTCTAGGAAGTGGCTGACCATCCGTGGGTGGCCCGTCTCCAACTTTTAGATTGGAGGCACTGAAACCGGGAGATGCCCAAAGCTCGGTGGCCGGGACATCTACTTTGGCCATCCCTAGGGTTAAGGTCGATAGAACTATTGGCGACCGAACACGCTTGGCAGGACTCGAGCTGACCTGTATCAGTTCTAGCTCCCCCCCCCCCCCCCCCCGCCCCGGCGGTGGGGTAGGTCGTTCAAACGACCTTCACCACTTGTTGTAATTTTTATACTTCTTGTAATATTGTAAGAGTTTTATAAATAAGTTGTCTTTCTGTTCTTTGAATCCGGCTTCAACTTGGAGGATTGTGAGATGTTTCGTCTTCCAAGGATATTGATGGACTGAAACATGAGACGCTTCTTCTTCTAAGTGAATTGATGGATTGGAACATAAGACATTTTGTTCTCCAAGTGAATTGATGGATTGTCATAAATGTGCCTTATCAAAAGTCAGAGCGTTTGGCCTAGGGAGATATATTGACACCTTTTGGGGGCCGTTAGATGTGAGCGAATAGTTGGGATTCGTCCACATTTGCATCACGACTATCGAGCTCCTACTTCTCCTTGGGCTATATAACCCCTCACCCATCCATTCCTCATTTTTCAATTCATTAAGAGCTCTCATGACTGGTGGTTCTTCTATTACCCGCTGACACTTAGGGATATTAGCGATGAAGGCTGCTTTACCCCTAGCCGTCAATAGGTAGAAGAGGGACCAACTCGGGCATGGAGCTCGAGGTCCTTGCCGAAGGCGATGGTCGTAAATAAAATTAAAACTTTCGTAAGGGTTGAGGTCCGAGTTCCACACCAAAAGTCGAGGAACTGAGAGGTTGAGCATCTCTCGTTAGTGTTTGAGGTTGATGCCAAGCTGCGATGAACTGAGAAATTGAGAAACCTCTCGTTATGGTTGAAATTTGACGTCGAGCTGCGAGGACGTGATAGATTGAGAAACCTCTTGTTAGTGTTTCAGGTCGACGCCGAGCGGCGAGGACTTGAGAGATTAAGAAATCTCTCGTTAGTGTCTAAGGTCAACGCTAAGCGGCGAGGACCTGAGAGATTGAGAAATATCTCGTTATGGTTGAGAGTCGACACCGAGTGGCGAGGACCTGAGGTATTGAAAAATCTCTTGTTAAGGTTGAGAGTCGACGCCGAGCGAAAAGGACTTCAGGGATAGAGAAATCTCTCTTTATGGTTGAAGTCAATGCCGAGCGGCAAGGACGTGATGGATTGAAAAATCTCTCGTTAAGGTTGAGAGTTGACACTGAGAAATTTTAACTTGGTTCAAAAAGAAATTTCATTGCTTTCATTTGCTTGGCTACAAAAAGGGGGTAGCGCTTGTTACAACCTTTGACAGATGCGTGGGCCCTTATGGCCCCTTGCGGAATTTGATCAAATGTTCAGCATTCCATGGTCTCTTGACTACCCTATCCCCTAAGTCTTAGATTCGGTACGTGCCTAGACGTACCACTTGGGAGACCTTATACGGGCCCTCCCAGTTCGGGGCCAGTTTGCCTTTCTTGGTGGGGTCGAAAATGACAAGCTTCCTGAGCACAACGTCACCCTCCTTGATGTTGGTTGTATGAACTCTATTGTTGTAAAATATTTCAATCAACTGTTAATAGATATTTCTTTTGATGACAGATTTTTCACGGATATCGTCAATTAGGTCCAAGTTGGCCCTGAGATCGCTCGAGTTCGATTCTTCATTGAAACCCATGATTCTAGGTGCTATCCCATATTTCAGGTTGAATGGGGACTTGCCCATAGGGATCCTCTTGGTTGTTCGTTATGACCAAAGGATGCTGGGTAATTCGTCGACCACAGCCCCTAGGGAGATTTGTCATACCATTTTTTGAGACCATCAGTAATTTTGCGGTTGGAATTTTTAGCTTGGCCATTTGACTGGGGTGTGATATCGATGAGACCCATTGCTGTACTCCGAGGTCTTTGCGGAACATTCAGAAATTCATACTGGCAAATTGAGTTCGGTTATCGGTAATTAGTATGTGTGGGATCCGGATCCGACAAATGATGTGTTTCCAAAAGAATTGTTTAGCTTGATGCTCTGTTATTGTAACATCCCAGGGAAAAAAATATATATACATATAATAAATTATTTTTCACATTTTTGCACATGTAATGCACATAAATTTTTTTTATTCATGTTCTTCTCATTTTCTTAATATACTTTGCATTATTAATTTTATTTTGAAGCTCATGGGCCTAAGAAAATATTTTTTTTATTGTTCAAAAGAAACCCATTTTAATGAGCCCATTTGTAAAATTAATTTTAAAAATAATAATAATAAGAGGTGGTGTGCACAAGCATGTGCACGTGCACACGTGCATTGTGCACACAAAGAAAGGGGCATTGAGAATGTTGGATTAAATTGACTTGTCACCGGAGTGAAGGGTAGTGGAGAGAGAGAGTAGGGGTAGTGGGATGATTAACTACCTAATCATTTATTTATTAAATCCCAAAGCCTAACCATTCTTCACTTAATCTGAAATAAAAACAAAAGCAAACAGTGAGAAGAGAAAGAGAGAGAGAGAGCCAGAGCGCCAGGTTTCGGGTTGAGGCTTTTTGGATTTTGTGGCTTACTGTAACATCCCGAATTCTAAATAAGCCTGAATTCGAAGTTCCACAGGATCTTTACACTTCACTTCGTATAATTTTTACATGGAATTAAATTTTTTTATACAACAATGTTTATATCAAGGTAGCGGAAGCAAAATACAACATAATACACAATTAAATTAACAGTTGAAACATTTCTTTAAGCAGCATTCCTTCTTTAGTCCTTTCATACATTTTATCTTGCATAGAATATGTGGGTATATCAGTTGCATACAACTGACGCTAGGATATAATACATCAATTTCTCTTACTTAGAAAACACAAACTTGATCACAAACAAAGCTAAGGGGGGACTATCCTATTGATGTCGTGTGTACTTGTGCACTTAGCCTTAATGCAGTTATTTATATTTTATGACACTAATGCACACTTGTTCGAACCTATGCATCCCATTCTAAATAGATCCGAGGGCAAGCCCTTAACCGCACTTCATCTTGTAGTGTTGGATCCCTCGTTATGAATTTAACTACTTCGGTAACTACTGTAAGTTCATAGATATTTTATGAGTTACGAGCCCATGTCTAGACAGCCTAGAGGGAAATCTCACATCATGACATGACGCATCATGTTGACAGCTTATGGACAAGCACTGCGTAGTCACCAAGCACCCCACAAGCGTCGCCATGATCCCGATAATTTTGGAGATGGATTCACGTCATGACATGACGCATCATGTAGACAACCCGTGAAAACTCTCACACCGTGAATTCGAGACCTTCATACTTGTATTCTTCTCTTACTTTCATCACATTTTCACTATAGCGTTGTCCTTAGATATTTGAATCATGAGTAAATTAACACCTTAGAGTTAACATTTCTTCTACACAGGTATTAAACATCAATTGATAACAATGACTCATTCTTGGTCCTTTTCTACATCATTTATCTTCAAAAATTCATTCACGCCGGTGTAAGAGCTTAGCTATACTCTAGATTTTAACCTTCTTTCATGTTCACCAAAATTGAGTGTTTATACTCACAAATCAATAATCCATCACGATCTTTTTATTTCATTTTCCATGCACACTTGCATATATTAAAATACCAAATTTCATTTATTAACTTACTCAAATCTTCCGAGTAAAAATCTAATAATTTGATCTCTACACAAAAATTCTTTAGATTCAAATTTTCTTCTTTCTTTAATTATACAAAAATCATATTTTAAGGAGAATTTTCAAGTTCTTCATCCCATTGTTTTTTAATATAAAAATTACTTCCAAATCTCACAAAATATGTCAAAATATTGTAGAAATATTTTTTATAAAGTCTAAATAATGTTGGAGGAATAACAGAATTTTTCCTCAATGTTTATTGCTGTTTAAAACTCAAGAAAATGCCCAAAAAATTGAAATTTATTAAAAAGCCAGGTGCCAAGGTTCGAACCCACAACTCCTGCCCATGCTACAGTGACCAACTCAGAGCGCACCCGAAGACCAAGAAGCCCAACAGCGGCTAGTGATTAAAGGTGAACTCAAAGTCGTATATATTGGTCTTCAGTGATTTGGTTGAAAAATCAAATTTAATAAAAACAGAGCATTTCAAGACTCGAACCCATGAAGAGAAGCACTGTTCACAGCACCCTGACCTCACACCGAAAGCCAACATTCCCAAACCCATGGTCTGTTATAATTCTGAGTTAAAATTCCTTTATTCTACTGATTTGTTTATAACTCTTTCTTTAATAATTTCAATTTCCTAATTAATTTGTACCATTCAAGGATCTAATTCTTTTGTAGAACTTTTCCTTTCGAAAATACAGTATAGTGCATATATTTAAATTCAAAAAATTCTTATTTTTCACAACATAATGAAATCTTCCTTCCAACTTGTATTAAGAAAGTTATATTATCAATTTTTCAAATAAAATGTTGTCTTTCATCAAAGCTTCTTTATAAAATTTCTTATACTCATGAAACATATACTAGTGAGACTATTTCTTCTATTATCACATCATCACTACATAATTGAAATAACAACCAAGCCATTTAGTAACTAACATATATCAATATTCATTCATCTCAATCAACAACTAAGCCATTCACTAAGCAGAATTATCAAATTAGCATGGTTCATTAAAATAGATATTCTATCATGAATTACATTAATAAGGCACCATAATAAGTTTTAATATCCTAATCTCAATCCATTCTACGAATTTTCTCATATTGACAATCAAGATTTTCTCTTTTCCCCTACTAGTCTCTTTAAGCAATCACATGGCAATTTTATCATTTACCGTAGCATATTCATAAATTTAGCATACTAACATGATATCTAGATTAGAAGTAGAGAAATTGCCCACCTCTTGAAGAACAAATTGAGAATTCTTAAAGAAAAACTCCTTGAAAGCACGACTGCCTTCCCTTCTCCTTGATCCTAGCCGCGGGCCTTCTCCTCCAAGCTATGCAAAATCCGAGCTCCCTCCTTCTTGTACTATGCCAGCCTCCAAAATGCAAGAACACTCACACTCAATCTTTTCTCACACAATCTCTTCTCTTTCTCACACACTCAATCTTTTTCTCACACAATTTTTTCTCATTCTCTTTAAAAATTCTAAGGTGCAAAGAATAAAGAATGACAAAGGGGGCTATTTATACACAACTCATGGTCAAATGAAGGGTTGAGATGTGTTTGGATGAATGGCTAAGATGCATTTGGGAGTTAGAAAAACCACCCATTAGCACAAAACCACCTCCCACTCTTCCACTCTCCATGAATGGTCGGCCTCACCCTTCTTCACTTGCACGTGCATGTGCAATGCACGTGCCCCCACATGCACACCTATAATTATTTGTTCATTAGTTTGTTACACTAGTTTGTTACATGACAAAAGTCTACCATACAAGTTGTTTAATTAACAAATGAATTAATTAGTGGGCTAGTTAGGTAGGCTAATTCTATGGGCATTTAATTAATTAATTTAATTTAATTTGGGTGGGCTAGAATTAAGTTATTAGACCTAGGAATCTATAATAATTAATAAGAGGCTTTTAAAAGAGAAAAGAACTGTTTGTTCATGACATTAAAAAAATAGTTTTAAGGCCAAATGCACACATTAATTTGCACGTGCGAAATACGTGAAATCAAACGAAAAATTTATATTTAATTATATGAAAATTCAGGATGTTACACTTACAGTGCTTTTTCGTTAGGATTTTGGCTACCTTGTGTGGGGATTTTGGAGTGCTTTTGAAGAGGATTTTGTTTCTAGTAATCTACTATAAGGTGGGTGTTTCTTTATACTTTCTAAATTGTAGAATAATTGCATGTGTAGTTGTTCTAAAGTTCAATTGTAGATGTAGAATTGTTTAATTTATTCTCATTGATTGTGATCCATGTGGTAGGAGAAATTAAGTAATTTTAGGTGAAGTGCATTCTATTTGTAGTAGGATTATGAAATAAAAATTTAGAAGTTGTGGAATTTGACATATGAAATATCAGTGTGATTATTTTTAGAGTGAGTAGATTTTTATAAATCATTCGTGAGAGAAATTGATTGAGCATGAATTTAATTGATCTTGAAGAAAATTTCTCATATTATTAGTTGCCAAGGAAAAAGGGAAAAAAAATTGTTATGTGATGTAGATCAATATTTCGTATATTCTTGTGGTAATTAAATTATTCGATATGTGTTAGAAATTTTATGTTATGTAGAATTATTGTTATAATGAAATTCAGTATAGTTTTCCTCTGATATTTTAGAATGTGTAACTTGATTGTATTAAATTAATGAGGCGCACAATAGAGTTTGAACATGTGTATTTTAGAAAAGAGAAAATTAACCAAGGCCAATTATTTGAGAATTTAAACCCTATCGTAGTTGTGATCTGAGCTTAGGCTCAGTGGGTAGGTGCTTCGTTGCGTCTCTATGGGCGAGGGTTCGAGTGGGGTGTTGCTCTGTGTGTTTCCATTTTTTCTTAAAAAGAATGAAATGAGATGAATTTGGTTATTTAAAAATTGCTAGAAACTTTATACCATGGGCGCAGTTGGCCCATTGGTTTGGCGCTTATGCTTCTTCTCTGCTGGCGCTGGTTCGAGCCCTGCAGGGGGCTGACTTGATTAAAAACGTTTTTTTTTATATCTTCCTCTTGGATTTTTAGTATAAAGTATAGAGAAAAAAAATTGTGAGAAAATTTGTAGAACATTATTTGGAGATTTTATTATACTATTCTAAAGAAATTTTGAAATCTAAAAGGGTATGTTTTGTTTATGTGTTGAGTTGGGCTTCAAAATTGAAAATTAATTGAAGATTCTTAAGTTTTATTTTTTTTTTAAAATAAAAATGAGATAAAGTTGAGAACTGAAAGGAATAAGTTTGGGCATGACTTTTAATGAAATTCAGAAAATTTGGGATGATGAGATGAGTTTTGTTTAAAATCTAGAAAAGAGTTAATTGAAAGGGAATTAATTTGAAGGAGGTGGATTTTGAGAAAGTATTGGGAGCGATTGTCTTGTTTAGCAAATTAGAAGTTATTCTTGAGGAAATTTGAGTTGGAAATTATTAGTAAATGAATTTTGAAAGTTGAATACTTCATGGGTTGAATGAAAATTATTGTTTTGAAAATTGAAATATTGTTGTTGAGGTTGAATATAACCTACTATTGATCTCTAGAATGAGATAGTTGTTAGAATCTAGAGGCTAGGCGAGACCCTAGTAACCGTCAGTATTATTAATGAGATTTTTTGAGGAATGACCAGTGTGGGTTGACTCTCTCTTTGAGAAGTAGCCAGTGTGGGCTGACATTCTCTTGTGGGTTTAAGTCCGGTAGGGTAAGCTAGTTCTAGGTTGTGATGATTTTTAAAACTAAAACATTGGGTTAGGCACTAAGGGGAGATGTGATGAGGTATGGGTAAACACGAGTATGAGGGCCTAGATAGCGCGGTGGGAGGTATCTCCAGAATTACCTGGGTTGAGGCTCGCGATGGATATTACTCCCGAATTACTGGGATCAAGGAGACTCTCGTGGGGTGTTTGTGTGATGAGGTACCAATGACAACGCGATGTGGGTATTCGCCTCCAGAATTAATAGGTGTGAGGCAGTGTGTCCAAAATCACTTGAAGTGGGAGTGCAATACTCAAGAATTATCAGGATCATAGCATGCGGTGTGGGTATTCGCTTCTATAATTACTGGGTGTGAGACAGTGTGTCCAAAATCACTTGAAGTGGGAGTACGATACTCAAGAAATATCGGGGTGGTACTAGATACTCAAAGAATATCTAAACATACATTAGTCACCGTAGTAGTAATTCATGGTGAGGGATTAAACCCTATATTGAGGAGTACGATAAGGGCTTGCCCTCGGACCTATATAGTATGAGATGCATAGTATCCCAACAAGTATGCATTAGTGCATCGTAGTGTAAATCTGCATTAGGCATCTAAGGCATATCATACACTGTCATGTCTAGGATAGTTACTCTTTACACTTTGTTTGCATTCAAGTTGTGGTTGTGTTTTGCTATAGTATAAAGAATTGTTATATTACGACATAGTGAGGATGGTTGTTTTATAATATTGCGTCGGTTGTAAGCAACCGACGTGCTCACAGTCTTTAGTGTAGGATTTGGATTTGCAAAAGAACACAAAGATGATTCGGTGCTAAAGATTTCTATCAGATTTTAGTTGCTGTCATTCATGTTGTTTTATCGTGTTGTAATTGTTTTATTTTTTCGCTGCGTAATGTAAAAGAACAGTCTTGTATGAAAATTTTTTAAATTCCTTGTAAAATTGTACGAATTTGAAGTAAAAGATCCTATTGTGCTACGAATTATCGTATTTTGGAATTCGGGGCATTAAAGTTATTGTGGCCAAGGGTTCTTCCTCGATCCATTTGGTGAAGTAATCAGCAACCACAATAAGGAAGCGCCTTTTGCCCATGGCCTTCGGGAAGGGACCGACTAGATCCATTCCCCACATGGCAAAGGGGGCCGGACTGGCAAACGGCTTGAGCTCGGTTTGTGGCATGCGCCTGATCGAAGAGAATCTCTGGTAGGGGCCGCATTTTTTCACCCGATCATGGGCATCTCCTAGTATGGTCAACCAATAGTACCCGTGGTTGAGTACTCTCCTCGCGAACGACCTGCTGCCCATATGGCACCCTCTAATTCCCTCATGCAACTCCTCTAGTGCATATTTGGCTTCATCGAGACTCTGACAGCGGAGATATGGTTTCCTATCCATTGTAGTGTATAAGCGCTTGAAGAGTACATCGTCAATTAAGGTGAATCTCTCTGAACGGACTCTTATCTTCCTGGCTTCAGCCGAATCTTGTGGGAGTTTGCCATCTGTCAAGAACTCATATGGGATCCATCCAGGTATCCACTTGTACGCCTAGGTTGATGCAAAGGACCTCAGGGTTCTTGATGCTAGGCTTGAGGAGGACCTCGACTAGAACAGTGTGATCTAGGCCCTCGAAGGATGACGAGGCGAGCTTGGATATGGCATCATCCTGGCTATTTTGTTCTTTCAGAATACGCTCAATAGCTGCGCCCTTAAAGACTGTTAAAAGCTGAAAAAAAACATGCGCCAAGTATTAGATCATTCGAGAGTCGTGAGCTTCATAATCCTCGAAGATCTGGTTGACCAAGAGCTGAGATTCGCTGAAGGCCCTCACTTGTCTTGCCCCTGTCTTGTGGGCTAGCATGAGCCCGATGATCATTGCTTCGTATTCTGCCTCATTGTTCGAGGCCTGAAAATTAAGGCATAGAGAATACTGAAGGATGAAGTCGTATGGACCCCTGAGTATTATGCTAGCTCCGCTTCCACCCTCGCAGGATGATCCATTGACATAGATCTCCCAAATTGGTACATCCTCCCAGATTTCAGATACTTTGGGGATGGTACATTCTGTGATGAATTCTGCAAGGGCTTGTCCTTTGATGGTTGTGCGGGGTTGGTAGCTGATGTCATGCTAGCTCAGCTCAATTGACCACTTGACTAGCTGACTGGAGTATTCTGGTTTGTTGAGGACTAGCTTCATAGGCTGATCTGTGTAGACTTGGATGGAGTAGGCCTAAAAGTATGGTCGGAGTTTTCGAGTGGCCATCACCAATGCATAGGCGACATTTTCCATCCTGGTGTATCAAAGCTCTGCATCATGCAGGACTTTGCTGACATAATAGATGGGCTTCCGGACCCCGTCTTCCTCCCTGAAAGGCATTGTGCTGAGGGCGTACTTCGAGGCGGCCAGATAGAGAAAGAGGGGCTCCCTCGACTCTGATTTGCTGAGGAGCAGAGGGTTGGCCAGGTAGAATTTCAGTTGGTCGAAAGCTTGTTGTTGGGTTTCTCCCCACTCGAAGCTTTTCGCTCCCCGAAGGGCTTTGAAAAAGGAGAGCGACTTTTCTCCAGACATGGAGAGGAAACGACCGATGGCCGCCAGTCGACTCGTGCCGGTGGATTTGTAACACTCCGAATTCCAAACATGACTGAATTCAAAGTTCCACAGGATCTTTACACTTCTCCTTGTACAATTTTACAAGGAATTAAACACTTTTATTACATCAGAGTTACATTTAAATGGCGGAAGCAATTTACAACAATTACATGAATGAAATAAGCAACACTTGAATAATTCTTTAAGCATCAATTCCTCCTTAGTCTTTTTCTTTCACTTTATCCTGTATAGAAACTATGGGCACGTCAGTTCATTCAACTGACGCTAGGATATAATACATCAATTTCTCTTACTTAGAAAGAACACACTTGTCACAAAACAAAGCTACGGGGACTATCCTATTGGTGTCGTGTGTGAATGTGCACTTAGTCTTTAATGCAATTATTTATGTTACATGACACTAATGCGCACTTGTTCGGATTCTATGCATCCCATACTACATAGGTCCGAGGGCAAGCCTTTAATCGTTCTTCATCTTGTAGGGTTGGATCCCTCGTCATAACTTAAACTACTACGGTAACTACGGTAAGTATCCTAGATGTTTTATGAGTTACGAGCCCATGTCCAGATAGCCTGGAGGGCAATCCCACGTCATGACACGATGCATCGTGTAGAACCTATGGACAATTTAGCCTCCGTCATGGGATATTGCACCACCCGTAGTCACCAAACACCACACAAGCGTCGCCTGCGGTGCAAAATCATGGAGATGTATCCATGTCATGTCACGACGCATCGTTTAGACAGCCTGTGAATACTCTCACATCGTAGCTCCGAGACCCCCATACTTGTGTTTTTCTCTTACTTTCATCACATCTTCACTATATATCTAATCCTTAATAATTTGAATCATGAATGAAACCAATACCCTAGACTTATCACTCCCTCTATACCAGTCTTAACCATCATTTCAACAATATGACCCAAACTTGATCTTTTCATTTCAATATCTTATCTCAAAGAATTTATTCAATGCCGGTATAAGGCTTATCTCAAAAATTTTTCATTACACAAATCTCATTTCAACTCTTTATTAAAAATCTTTTAAACAAAAAACATTCATTTTTCTCTATCTAATAATTTGTATCAATTTCTTTCTTGAAATTGTCTTCAATTCTTATTTATAATAAGCCAAAAGTTATAGAAAAATTCTCATGAAGCCTAGGCATTATTAGAGTCTTTCTAGTATTTTTCTTCAAATTTATTTCACTTTTAAAAACCCTTAAAAATACTTAAACCCAAAAATATACATCTTTTAATTAAAAAACCCAAGGTCAGATTTCGAACCCCTAACCCGAGACTAAAACCTGCGCTACAGTTGTAATGCCCCGAATCCCAAAAACACTGAATTTGAGATGTTCTACAGGATCTTTTCACTTTCTTCGGTACAATTTTACAAGGAAATTCAAACTTTTCACTTTACATCAGAGTTTACATCAATATTACACTTTTCATTTGCACAGCGGAAGTAAAATTTACAACAATTAAATAAATGTACAACAACATGGTATAATCTTTATGCATCCATTCCTCTTTAACCTTTAACAAGCCATTTACCTGTATATAAGACTGTGGGTACGTCAGTTTATTCAACCGACGATCATTATACACGGCCATCCTCTCTATGTTGGAAATAGTATAACTTAATTTTCCATATTTAGCAAACACAAACTTGTCACAAATCAAGCTACAGGGACTACCCTATTGATGTCGTGTTGTGATTGTGCACTTAGTTCTTAATGCAATTATTTATGTTACATGACACTAATGCACACTTGTTCGGAGTCTATGCATCCCATACTACATAGGTCCGAGGGCAAGCCTCTTAATCGTTCTTCATCTTTGTAGAGTTCAATTCCTCGCCATGACTTAATCTACTACTGTAACTACGGTAGTGTCTTAGATGATCTATGAGTGCAAGCACGTGTACAGAAACTGAAGGGGAATCCCACGTCATGTCACGACTCATCATGAAGAACCTATGGACAATTCAGCCTCCTTCATGGCACACGATCCTCATGCAATCACCAAACATCCCACAAGTGTCACCACAGGGACAGTACCCTGGAGCAGTATCCATGTCATGTCACGACGCATCGTGAAGAACCTGTGAAATACTCTCCGCCGCCACGGTAACCTGGAGCCGTATCCACGTCATGTCACGACTCATCGTGAAGAACCTGTGAAATACCCTCCGCCGCAAATCCGATGGCTCTCACTCGTGTTTTTCTCCTACTTTCATCACGTCTCCACTATGTACTAATCCTTAGTTTTTATTAGAATCATGAACCAAATCAAAGCTCTAGAGTTAGCATCTCCACTAAACCGGACTTATTCATTCATTTCAACATGACCAACCTTGGTCTTTCTTTTCCATATTCATTTCAATTTCTTTCCAATTGCCAGGGGAGACTTAGCTACTCTTTCATTTCAATTCCAATTCACAAATTCTAACATAATCTGAGCATTCCTAACTCATGAGTTCATTTTTCATTGCCTCAGCATATCATGATCTTAGCTTTCAAATTCATGTAATTCTCAATTCAAATCTATAATTCATTTCATGTAAATTCTCAATTCAAAACTATGATTCATTTCATGTAAATTCTCAATCCAAACTATGATTTATTTCATATAAATTCATACAGCAATAAAAGAGTTCATCAACATCAATCATAAAGTTTACAATCTTCAAAATAGACAGGATAATGTTCTCTGAAACACTCTGGACAGTCGACTTGGATCTCTTCCAGTCGACTTGTTCAGTCAATTCCAGTTATTCAAAACCACTCGGGAGAGTCGACTGCTGCACACAGCAGTCGGCTGTTCCGCAGTGTTCCAAATTCAATTATCACCCACAGGACAGTCGACTGTCGTTCAACACAGTCGCCTGTTTTGCGGAGTTCAGTTATGTAATTTCTCAGGTTCTATACAGTCAACTGCTACACACATTAGGTCGACTGAACCGGTTAAAAATCTCAAATTTTCATTCTATTTACACATCACACTTTGTCTCGCTATTCTTCAACAATAATAATTCACATTTTATTGTTCACATTATTCTCAAAATGGGAAGTACTAACGAATATTCACAGTTCATATTTTCATACATCTATCACATAATGTCACTTCAATCTCTACTATACTAATCTTCTTCATTTCTAGTTCTTTTGCAAGGTATAATTATCCAAAAATACACATATCAAAATCATAGTTCTGATTACACCTTTTATTACCAAATCACATTTTATTCCATACAACAATTCCCAAATTATCTTTATAAAGTCTCATGTATTTTCAAAAGAGTAGAACATTCGAGTTTATAAAAAAATGTATCAGTACCAGTCGACTTATACTAGAGTAAGTCGACTGTTCAGGGGAAAACATCCATGATTTTAAGCAAATAATTTAAGCAAGAAGTTGACTTATAAAAGCACAAGTCGACTTAAATGAGCACATAAGTCGACTTACAAGGTCCTAAGTCGACTTACCCGAAAGATTCTTTCTCGACATTTCTCAACAATTAATGCCACTAATCTCTTTATTAGCCAAGTTCACATTCATGGTTAAAATTAATCCATATCACCTTAGATTTTTACTAATCCAATCACATATAATTGCATACTCACATTCCAATCAATTCATAGGTCAATTTTCCAATTAGAAGTGTACTCTTATTAGTATTTTCATGCATCATTTCTCAATATAATGCTAGCATCATTTCTAATTAGAAATAAGGAAAATCAAACCCGCTATCATTCATTCAAACAAGCATTTCTACTTTAGAAATATGCAGAATTTTACCCACCTTGTATAGAGAGAAAACAACACAATAGCAACGAAGGTCCTTTGCGAATGAATGCACCTCCTCCTAGACGCTCGCACACACCTCCAAGCCCAAGAAAAACCGAAAGCTTCCCCTTTTGATGCCGGCCTTCTTCTCCTTGTTGAAAGCAATACAATCCCACACAATTCTCTCAATCTTTTAACTCCCAACTTACTGCTAAATTAGACTATAGTTTTAGAAAGATGTAATTGCATATGAATATAGCCATGGGAGGGGGTATTTATACTAGAAATCAAGTAGAATGAAGGGCTAGGATTAGTTGGTTGGTTGTAGGATGGAGGGCTAGGATGAGAGTAGAAGTTACCACAACTACCCACATTCACATAACCACCACACCATGACCACCACTAAACTTTTGAATCTCCCTCCAAAAGAAGTGTACCCGGCCATGAAGAGGGTGTGCTCTTGCACGTGTACGTGTAGTGCACGTGCATGCAACTAGGCCCAAAATTGTGCATTTGATTTTTACATAAAAAATAAAATAGACTTTTTAAATAAATTAATCCATGGGCTTTAGTTTTGGGCCAAAATAGTTATTTAAAAAATAAAATAAATAAAATACATTTGGGCTTTAAGAAAAAGGCTTTAAAATAAGGCTTTCTATTTATTAAGAAAAAGGCTTTTGTATAAAATAATTTGAGAATACATATTTAAATATTCATACACATCACAATAAAAATAATTATAAGATTTTTTATTCAATCAAGATGTTGCACGTGCACACTATGTGCAAAATAAAATAATTTTTCATTAATTGAAAAATCAGGGTATTACAACACTCCCTCCTTAGAATAGTTCCGTCCCCGGAACTACAGTCAAGAGCGGGAAAAATAAAGTAAAAATATACAACACTCAAACAAGAACAAAAAGATACAAAAATACAATCAAGCAAAAAGCTCAGGATAGTCCTTCAACATCCTCTCCTCAAATTTCCAAGTAGCCTCTTCAACCAAATGGTTTCTCCAGACTACCTTGACCATCGGTATCGTCTTATTCCTCAAGACTTTCTCCCTACGGTCAACAATCTCGACAGGAGACTCGATGTAATTCAGGTCTAACTGCAAACCTTCCGGCACTTCAGGCAAATGATGACTCGGATCTGGAATATAACCTCTCAGCATAGACACATGAAAGACATTGTGCACCTGAGATAACTCTTCCGGTAATTCAAGCCGGTAAGCAGTTTTCCCGATCCTTTTCAATATCTTATACGGGCCTATAAACCTCGGGGCTAACTTCCTGCCTTTGCCAAATCGAACCACACCTTTACTGGGTGATACCTTCAGAAAGACGAAGCCACCAACCTCAAACTCAAGGTCCCTTCTCCGGTTGTCTGCATAGCTTTTCTGCCTGCTCTGAGCTTCCACCAACCTCTTCCTGATCAGAACAATCTTCTCAGAAGTTTGCTGCACAAGCTCAGGACCAAATAACTGACGCTCCCCAACTTCATACCAACAAACAGGAGTCCTGCACTTCCTGCCATACAAAGCTTCGTACGGCGCCATCCCGATGCTAGTATGAAAACTGTTGTTGTAAGCAAATTCCACCAACGGTAAATGCCTTTCCCAACTGCCTCCAAAGTCTAGTATACAACACCGAAGCATATCCTCAAGAATACGGTTGACTCTCTCGGTCTGCCCATCGGTTTGCGGATGAAAAGCAGTGCTGAAATCTGTCTTGGTACCCAAAGCTGTCTGAAGACTCCTCCAGAAATGCAAAGTAAACCGCGCATCTCGATCAGACACAATAGTTTTGGTAACACCATGAAGTCTGACAATCTTGCCAACATACAACTCAGCCAACTTGTCCATCGAAGCAGTGAGTTTCATCGCTAAAAAGTGAGCGGACTTGGTCAGTCGATCGACTATTACCCAAATCGCATTATTGCCTCTAGGACTCGGCAATCCCGTAATGAAATCCATACTGATGTTATCCCACTTCCATTCCGGAATAGGTAACGGCTGTAATAGACCTCCGGGTCTCTGATTTTCGGCTTTGACGTGCTGACAAACCTCACACTTCGCAACAAATTCAGCCACATCCCGCTTCAAACCTGACCACCAGAAATGCTGTTTGATGTCTTTGTACATCTTAGTACTCCCAGGATGTACAGACAAAAGAGTTGCATGCGCCTCCTGAAGAATACTCTCTTTCAGGTCCGTCTGATTTGGAACACATAGCCTATCTCCGAACCACAGGACTCCATCCCTGATTTGAAATCCGGGCAACCTGCCAGCACTAACCTGCTCCTTCATCTCCAATATATCGGCATCAACCTCCTGACTTGCAATGATCCTTGCATTCAATGTAGGCTGAAGCCTCAACTGAGCCAAAGATGCTCCCAATCCTTACAAGACAACCTCAATACCTGCTCGGTCCAACTCCTCAATCAGATGCTTCTGAGTTGTAATCAAACTGGCCAAACTGCTCTTGCGACTAAGTGCATCAGCAACAACATTAGCCTTTCCAGGATGATACTTGATCTCAGGTCGCATATCCTCGAGCACCTCCAACCATCTCCGCTGCCTCAGATTCAGATCCCTCTGCTGATATATATACTTCAAGCTTTGTGGTCCGTGTACATGTTCAACCTCTCACCGTACAAGTAGTGCCTCCATTGCTTCAGGGCAAAGATAATCGCAGCCAACTCCAGATCATGAGTCGGGTAATTTTTCTCATGTGGTCGTAGTTGCCTAGACCCATAAGCGATTACTCTTCCTTCTTGCATTAAGACACAACCAAGCCCACGATGTGAAGCATCGCTATAAACATCATACTCAACACCTGCTCTAGGCAAAGCCAAAATAGGTGCAGTAGTCAGCTTCTCTTTCAACTCCTGAAAGCTCGCCTCACATTGCTCAGTCCACTTGAAGCTCACATTCTTCTTGGTCAGTCCAGTAAGCGGCACGGCTATCTGAGCATAACCTTGAATGAATCTCCTGTAGTATCCAGTCATCCCAAGAAAACTTCTGACATCCTTCACTGTAGTAGGCCTTGCCCAATCTCTCATTGCCTCTATCTTCTGAGGGTCAGTTGCTACTCCCTCCTTAGAAAGGATGTGACCTAGGAATGCCACTTCAGATTTCCAGAAATCACACTTGGATAACTTGGCATACAACTTCTGCTCTTCCAGCTTCTTCAACATTACTGCCAGATGCTCAGTGTGCTCCTCCTCTGACTTGGAGTACACGAGAATATCGTCGATAAACACCACGACGAAAGAATCAATAAACGGCCTCAGAACTCTGTTCATCAAGTCCATGAAGATTGCAGGTGCATTCGTCACTCCGAATGGCATAACTAAGAATTCATAATGCCCATGCCGAGTTCTAAATGCAATTTTGTGCACATCTTCAGCTTTCACTCGCACTTGGTGATATCCTGATCGAAGATCTATTTTGGAGAATACAGCTGCTCCCTGTAGACGATCGAACAAGTCATCAATTTGAGAAATCGGATACTTATTTTGAACAGTGACCTTATTCAGCTCTCGGTAATCGATACACATTCTCATCGATCCATCCTTCTTCTTTACCAAAAGCACTGGTGCTCCCCAAGGTGATGCACTAGGTTGAATAAAGCCTTTATCCAACAGTTCCTCAATCTGCCGTTTCACCTCATCCTGTTCCACTGGAGCCATCCTATACGGTGCCTTAGAAATTGGTGCACTTCCCGGTTGAACAGTGATGCTGAACTCTACATCACGATGCAGGGATAACCTAGGAAAATCATCCAAGAACACAGTCAGATAGTCCCGAACCACAGGAAACCCTTGCAATTCCACAGGAGTCTCTTCCTTGCGGATAGTTGCCACCAACTTAGAACACTTCTGCTTCCCTTGGAAAGTGACTTCAGGTCCACCTGGAGCCTTCACTGTTACTGTCTTGGTCTTGCACTTGATGCTCGCACTGTACACCGACATCCAATCAATGCCAATGATAACATCGACTCCCAAGATAGTCAGCTCGATCAGATCAATGCCAAAGATTCGATCTCCAATCACAATCTCGCAATCAGCGTAATACCGATCAGTGGTTAAAGTTTCCCCTGATGGAGTAGCTACTGCTAAGATCTTGCCTGGAAAAATCTTTGGTTCAACTCCTAACATTTTAGCAAATTTAGGAGACACAAAAGTATGAGAGGATCCAGTATCGAACAATACAACAGCTTTTATTCCATTAAGATAGAGTTCTCCTGTTACATAATACACACCATTACATAACAGTTTCACAATATGAACGGGAAGAAGAAATGACAAAAACCACTAAACATCAGCCCTCGTACCAGAGATGACCTGATCTGCCTCCTCAGCATCAGCCTCCGTCAAGGCAAACACTCGCCCTGATCGGTACGGCCTCTTTCCAGACTGCTGCAATGGTGCATTGTGATTACTGTTCCATGGCTTGGAGCATTGAGACATGAAATGTCCCGTCTCACCATAGTTGAAGCAAGTCACCGCAGGAGGTCTCACCACATTGTTTCCAGGTCCTCCAGCTACACTAACAGCATTCGTCCCTGTCGGTTTGAACCTTTGTGCAGATGGTTGCCCCTTGAAACTCCCAGAATATGTAGGCCTCTTACCAGTCTGCCAGTTATTCCGCCGGTTCTGAACAACATGGAACTGCTCCATATCTGCTTCTGTCGCAGCTGCCCTCTTCACCAACTTGTCGAATCTTCTGATACCGAGAGGTATCATTCGAGACCTCAAGCTTGGCCTCAGTCCATGCTCAAACTTCCGAGCCTTGTTTGCCTCATCTATCACCAGTTCTGGAGCATACCTAGAGAGCTGAGTAAACATAGTCTCATACTCCCTCACTGACATGCTGCCTTGCTGTAGCGACAGAAACTACATTGCTTTCTTCTCCTGAACATCGGAGGGGAAATAATGACTGCGGAATTCTTCCAGAAATTCCTCCCAGCCCAGCACTATACCTCCCATGGTCCTCTTCATCGACTGCCACCAAACAGCCGCATCCTTCTCCAGTTGCAAAGTCGCCAACTTGACCTTGCTACCCTCAGGGGTCTCCAACACCTCGAAGATTGTTTCCACTTGCCGAATCTAGTTGTCAGCCGCATCTGGGTCTGACTTTTCCTCGAATACAGGTGGTTTCATTCGTTTGAATGATTCCACCAGCTTAATCGCCTCGGGCACTGGATTCGCCGGCCCCCTTCCTTGGTTCATAGCTACTGCATTAAGCGTCTGGTAGACCCTCGCAAGTTCGGTCTCCAGAACCAAACCTTCCCCATTCCTAGCTCCTCTTCTCGACATATTCTGATGCAAAAGATCCATTAAATTCGAAGTATAAGACAAGAATTTAAATCAACTTGAATTTCATTGAATTCCAACTTTATACATTCGAATTAAAAACATTTCTTAACATCAGAACGGAAGAAAATAGAAGCTACAACAATCTAACTCCTACGGGTCCTCTTCGCTGCTCGAAGTTCTTCCCGTAGTTCATCAACTTCATCCTTCAGCACATCAGTCAGGTTCTTCCTCTTTTCAAGTTCCCATACCCGGTGACTGAGAACTGAAAAGTCGTCCTTTCGCTTCGCCAGCTGAGCCTCCAACAATCCGACTCTATCTCGCAGTGTTTCTACCTGCCTCTGAAGAGAAGTCAGAAGACCACTTGGAACTGGTTCTTCTTCTTCGTCAGAAGAAGAGTCATCAGATGAATCCGGAGGTGGGGTAATCTCTCGGGATTCAGGCCATTCTTCACCGTCAGAATCTGCTTGTCCAGGGTAATACTCATCCTCAGAATCAGCCTGTCCAGGATGGTACTCTTCCACAATGATATGCCAGTCGTCATCTCTAGCAGGGTCGAAGTGATCAGCCATCTTAGAAATAGAGAGGAAGAAGCATGAGTCTTAGAGCAACACAAATGTAAGTCACTTACATTTAAATCTCTAGACTCAAATATACACTCTAATGTCCACATCTAGGGTGTCGTTCCTTATATATTGTACTAGTGTGAAAGCGTAGAAAAGCGTGGCTCTGATACCACTCTTTAACGCCCCGAATCCCAAAAACACTGAATTCGAGATGTTCTACAGGATCTTTTCACTTTCTTCAGTATAATTTTACAAGGAAATTCAAACTTTTCACTTTACATCAGAGTTTACATCAATATTACACTTTTCATTTGCACAGCGGAAGTAAAATTTACAACAATTAAATAAATGTACAACAACATGGTATAATCTTTATGCATCCATTCCTCTTTAACCTTTAACATGCCATTTACCTGCATATAAGAATGTGGGTACGTCAGTTTATTCAACCGACGATCATTATACACGGCCATCCTCTCTATGCCGGAAATAGTATAACTTAATTTTTCATATTTAGCAAACACAAACTTGTCACAAATCAAGCTACAGGGACTACCCTATTGATGTCGTGTTGTGATTGTGCACTTAGTCCTTAATGCAATTATTTATGTTACATGACACTAATGCACACTTGTTCGGAGTCTATGCATCCCATACTACATAGGTCCGAGGGCAAGCCTCTTAATCGTTCTTCATCTTTGTAGGGTTCAATTCCTCGCCATGACTTAATCTACTACTGTAACTACGGTAGTGTCTTAGATGATCTATGAGTGCAAGCACGTGTACAGAAACTGGAGGGGAATCCCACATCATGTCACGACTCATCGTGAAGAACCTATGGACAATTCAGCCTCCTTCATGGCACACGATCCTCATGCAGTCACCAAACATCCCACAAGTGTCACCACAGGGACAGTACCCTCGAGTAGTATCCACGTCATGTCACGACGCATCGTGAAGAAGCTGTGAAATACTCTCCGCCGCCACGGTAACCTGGAGCCGTATCCATGTCATGTCACGACTCATCGTGAAGAACCTGTGAAATACCCTTCGCTGCAAATCTGATGGCTCTCACTCGTGTTTTTCTCCTACTTTCATCACGTCTCCACTATGTACTAATCCTTAGTTTTTATTAGAATCATGAACCAAATCAAAGCTCTAGAGTTAGCCTCTCCACTAAACCGGACTTATTCATTCATTTCAACATGACCAACCTTGGTCTTTCTTTTCCATATTCATTTCAATTTCTTTCCAATTGCCGGGGGAGACTTAGCTACTCTTTCATTTCAATTCCGATTCACAAATTCTAACATAATCTGAGCATTCCCAGCTCATGAGTTCATTTTTCATTGCCTCAGCATATCATGATCTTAGCTTTCATATTCATGTAATTCTCAATTCAAATCTATAATTCATTTCATGTAAATTCTCAATTCAAAACTATGATTCATTTCATGTAAATTCTCAATTCAAACTATGATTCATTTCATATAAATTCATACAGCAATAAAAGAGTTCATCAACATCAATCATAAAGTTCACAATCTTCAAAATAGACAGGATAATGTTCTCTGAAACACTCTGGACAGTCGACTTGGATCTCTTCCAGTCGACTTGTTCAGTCAATTCCAGTTATTCAAAACCACTCGGGAGAGTCGACTGCTGCACATAGCAGTCGGCTGTTCTGTAGTGTTCCAAATTCAATTATCACCCACAGGACAGTCGACTGTCGTTCAACACAGTCGCCTGTTTTGCGGAGTTCAGTTATGTAATTTCTCAGGTTCTATACAGTCGACTACTACACACATTAGGTCGACTGAACCGGTTAAAAATCTCAAATTTTCATTCTATTTACACATCACACTTTGTCTCGCTATTCTTCAACAAGAATAATTCACATTTTATTGTTCACATTATTCTCAAAATGGGAAGTACTAACGAATATTCACAGTTCATATTTTCATACATCTATCACATAATGTCACTTCAATCTCTACTATACTAATCTTCTTCATTTCTAGTTCTTTTGCAAGGTATAATTACCCAAAAATACACATATCAAAATCATAGTTCTGATTACACCTTTTATTACCAAATCACATTTTATTCCATGCAACAATTCCCAAATTATCTTTATAAAGTCTCATGTATTTTCAAAAGAGTAGAACATTCGAGTTTATAAAAAAATGTATCAGTACCAGTCGACTTATACTAGAGTAAGTCGACTGTTCAGGGGAAAACATCCATGATTTTAAGCAAATAATTTAAGCAAGAAGTTGACTTATAAAAGCACAAGTCGACTTAAATGAGCACATAAGTCGACTTACAAGGTCCTAAGTCGACTTACCCGAAAGATTCTTTCTCGACATTTCTCAACAATTAATGCCACTAATCTCTTTATTAGCCAAGTTCACATTCATGGTTAAAATTAATCCATATCACCTTAGATTTTTACTAATCCAATCACATACAATTGCATACTCACATTCCAATCAATTCATAGGTCAATTTTCCAATTAGAAGTGTACTCTTATTAGTATTTTTCATGCATCATTTCTCAATATAATGCTAGCATCATTTCTAATTAGAAATAAGGAAAATCAAACCCACTATCATTCATTCAAACAAGCATTTCTACTTTAGAAATATGCAGAATTTTACCCACCTTGTATAGAGAGAAAACAACACAATAGCAACGAAGGTCCTTTGCGAATGAATGCACCTCCTCCTAGACGCTCGCACACACCTCCAAGCCCAAGCAAAACCGAAAGCTTCCCCTTTTGATGCCGGCCTTCTTCTCCTCGTTGAAAGCAATACAATCCCACACAATTCTCTCAATCTTTTAACTCCCAACTTACTACTAAATTAGACTATAGTTTTAGAAAGATATAATTGCATATGAATATAGCCATGGGAGGGGGTATAATCAAGTAGAATGAAGGGCTAGGATTAGTTGGTTGGTTGTAGGATGGAGGGCTAGGATGAGAGTAGAAGTTACCACAACTACCCACATTCACATAACCACCACACCATGACCACCACTAAACTTTTGAATCTCCCCCCAAAAGAAGTGTACCCGGCCATGAAGAGGGTGTGCTCTTGCACGTGTACGTGTAGTGCACGTGCATGTAACTAGGCCCAAAATTGTGCATTTGATTTTTACATAAAAAATAAAATAGACTTCTTTAATAAGTTAATCCATGGGCTTTAGTTTTGGGCCAAAATAGTTATTTAAAAAATAAAATAAATAAAATACATTTTGGGCTTTAAGAAAAAGGCTTTAAAATAAGGCTTTCTATTTATTAAGAAAAAGGCTTTTGTATAAAATAATTTGAGAACACATATTTAAATATTCATACACATCACAATAAAAATAATTATAAGATTTTAATTCAATCAAGATGTTGCACGTGCGCACTACGTGCAAAATAAAATAATTTTTCATTAATTGAAAAATCAGGGTATTACAACAGTAAGCGCTCTGTGGCGCCACCGAAGACCACGGAGTTCAAGGCGCCAAGGTGATATAAAATAGGCTAGGGTCCATATAGGTCGACTTTTGTGTATTTGGAATTTTTTTAGAAAGAAAGAAATAAAAGGGTTCTGTCCAGTTTCGAACCCACAACCAAAGACCAACCCAGCGCTACAGTAGTATTCTGTTGTGCACCCGAAGACAAATAAGTCCAAGTGACTAACCTGATATGAAATGTGTTGAGTTGTTTATAATTCAACTCTTTGTTTGTTACTAATTTTCCATAATTCAAGTCCTTTTAATTTCTTTTCTTCTCTATTTGTGTCCAAAACTTCCAGATTATAAATAATAGAAATTTACAGTAAAATAGTAATTTAAGAATCATTATTTGGCATAAAAACACGAATTCTTATACCTACTTTATGTTCTATGTCCACAATTTCGACATTAAAAAGAAATCATAATTCCTACATAATTTATAACCAAAATTTTCACAAATGACTACTTTCTTACTTATTGTTATTCTACAACATTTCTAGAACAAAAATCCTCTCTTTGTACAGTAGTGTTACATTAATTTAGACAATATGATTTCAATGGTTCGCTTAATCAACTAATCATTTCATAAGCACAATTTTCTCAATTTAGCATGGCTCAAAACACATATTTCATGGCAACATGATAATTTCTAATATAGTAATCACAATTTTTATCAACTAGCAATCAATTCACCAAGCATTCACTTCATCTATAATTTATCTCTATTTAAACAAACACATGGCCAATCAAATTAGTTTTTCTTAGCAATTTCATCAACAAAAGTAGAAGCTTGAGAAACCACCTACCTTTCTGGAGAAAAACAAATAGAAAACTCCTAGAAATCTCCTAGAACACACGAACGGATCCTTCTCCTCCTAGATTGTGCCACCAAAATGCCTCCTCCTCTTTGCTAGTTGGAACCCGATCTCCTCTCCTTGCTCCTTGATGTAGGCCGGCCTCCAATTGGGAATGAACACACACAAATCTCTCACACTTTTAGTCACAAAATGTTCTCAAATTTTTTCTCACACTAGTTCTTTTCATTCTTTCTTTCTTTACCAATTTTTTCTAATTTACTACATGAAGGGAATGAGGGGGGTATTTATACTTTTCTGAAAGCAAAATAGATAGCTAAGATTGATTTAGATGGTTATAGATTAGGGGTTAGGATGTATTAGGGAGTTGTAGCAACCACCCATGAATACAAAACCACCCCATCCACTACTCCACTTCTCCCATTTTCTCTTGCTTAATCTGCCCCCCCCCCCCCCCCCCACACACACACACACATGCACCAAGGCACGTGCTAGTGCAATGCACGTGTCACCCATAGTACCCCTAGTTACTAGTTGTATATGATTAATTAATTAATTGTCTACATAACTAGTCTACACTACAAGTTATGACAAAAAGGAGAAATAAACTAGTGGGTTAAAAGTCTATGGGATTATGACAAAAAGGAGAAATAAACATGACAAAAATAATTAATTAATTAGGGTGGGCTAGATTTAGACAATTAGGCCTAGAGTCTAAATAGGCTTTTAAAAAAATAAACGAGAAGGATTAAAATATTTGTTCATGTTAATAATTTTTAGAGATAAATGAACATAAATTTACATGCGCAAGACACGTGAAATTGACCAAACTCTTATTTAATTAAAATTAAAAATTCAGGATGTTACAGGACTTGTTTGACATTCCTGGGAAGGGCCATGTCTAGTATGACATGAATCTTTTCAGGGTTCGCCTCAATGCCTCGCTGGCTGACCACGAATCCAAGAAATTTTTCCGTGGTGACGCCGAAGGTGCATTTTGAGGGGCTGAGCCTCATATTGTGGGATCATAGGATCTCGAAAGCCTCTTCGAGATCAATGACATGATCTTGTCCCCTGCGACTTTGACAAGCATATCGTCGACATATACCTCCATATTCTAACCTACCTGTTCTTTAAAGACCCGATGGACGAGCATTTGATACATGGCACCGGCGTTCTTCAGCCCAAAAGGCATGACCCGATAGCAGGAGAGGCCTTAGTTGGTTACAAAGGTGGTCTTGGGGATGTCCTGAGGGAACATTCTGATTTAATTGTAGCCTAAAAAGGCATCCATAAAAATAAGCAGCTCATATCCTGAGGTCACATCTATCAGGGCATTGATACTCGGGAGGGGGAACAAATATTTAGGATAAGCCTTGTTGAGGTCTGTAAAGTCTATACTGATTCTCCACTTCTCGTTCGATTTCTTCACCATTACAATGTTTGCCAACCATTCTAGATAGTTGACCTCCTGAATGAACCGTGCCGAGAGGAGCTTGTCCACTTCTTTCTTTATTGCTTGTTGCCTATCGGGCGCGAACTTTATGACACTTTTGTTGGACTGGTCTCGAGTCCAGGTGGACGCTTAGTTTGTGCATGATGAGGTCCTCTGAAATCCCTGGTATATCCGAGGGCATCCATGCGAAGGGGTCGGCATTCCGATGGATGCAGTCGATAATGGCCAGCTTTAGGTCTGGAGCGAGAGGCTGGCTCACTCGGAACAATTTAGATTTGTCTTCCCTAAAGAAGAGGACATCCACATTTATCGACGGGATCCGAGCCCAACAGACTCCTGTCAGATGGAAGCTCGACTGCGTCAAAGGGAAAAACTCAACCCCCCCCACCGCGACCATATAGCATGAATGAGAAGATTCTTGATTGCCTCTGACAATGCTGACCCTGTGGTTGGTAGGGAGTTTTATCTTCAGGTGATAGGCAGAGGGCACTGCCTGGAGACAACAGAGACCGGGCCTGCCGAGGATAGCATTATAGGCAGCCTGTACGTTAATTACCATGAAATCTATGACCTCTGTTCGAATGGTTGGGGTCATTCTATCTGTCACATCCAACGTGACAATTCCCTCAATTTGGACAGATATGCCCGAGAACCTGTGGAGCATGTACCTGGCTGGCTTCAGCTTCTCGTGAGATAGTTTGAGCTTTTCAAATGCGGCCAGGAACAGGATGTTGACCAACTTACCATAGTCAATGAGGATGTGGTGGACCTCACAATTGGCCATGCCGAGACTGATTACCAGGGCATCGCAATGAGGGAGCCAGATGCCTTCTAGGTCATCATTGGAGAATGAGACCACCAGTCCTTGATCCTTGTGGGGGGGGGGGGTAGTTATGGACTGAGTTAACCTCCTGTACGAAGGCTTTGCGTGAGGTGTTCGACTCTCCCCCCATAGGTCTGCCGTGGACACAGTGATGAATGGCTGGCCCAGCAGCTCCTTTGGGCTTGGGTTTCACCTTTGGGCATATGTTGGCTGTTCGAGGAGGAGGCGAAGCCCTCGGGTTAGTTCGGGTGAACTCCCTTAAGTACTGTTGTTGCTGATTTTGGTGTAGGAACAAACAGATGAATTTGTGAATTCTTGAAGGAAACGAATAAGCAAACATGTCGACTTTCACCGGCGTTTGACTGGTTTCTTGTCGCTACCGTGAACCTGCAAAAAGTTTGATACATCGGGATGGATCCCGGCGACGAACCCTCCGACGCTCTTGTAAGTAATCAGGAAGATTATGAAAGAACTTTATGTAGAAAAAGATTGATTACCTTGTTACGGTGGGGGGAGTGGGGTATTTATAGTCGCCTTAAGAGACAATTTAGCGATAATCAGTTATCTATATGTCCCGGTGTTTTAGATAAGATATAGAGTTTAAACTCGTTTTATGATAAGAGAGACTGTTTAAACTGCCTCTTAAAGAAAATCACAAATTTGAATTACTCTTTATCTATCTGAATTGGTTTGTAGCAGGTTGTTACCCATACCAAATAGGAAAGATCCATTTATAGGTTATTGGGCTTTGAAAAAAGACTCAGTTCCTATTTCAGACCCGTTTGTAGGTGAAATTACCATTTTACCCCTGAGAGATTTAAGATTCATGCCCGATTTGAACGATCCAGATTTAATCCTATTTTTAGCCATATCACAAGCCCCCCACTCCCGAAGGCTGAGTTTAACAGCATTTGAGGAGTAGTTTTATTGTTCAAATGGCATAAAGAATATTATCGGAGTTCTTGAGGGAATTTGGATCTTGCTCGAGGAGTAACGGTGTCAATCTGAGTTTGTGAAGTGCCCAAAATGATTTTACAACTTTTCTAGATTTTTATAAAAAAATTTTTCTATTTTTTGAATTATTTATTCAATTTTGTGGATTAACAATATGTTTTTAAAAAGTATTAATTAATCGTTCTAATTAATAATTATTCGTCCAGGAGTTCAAAAATATTTCCCTAAATTTATAATTATTTTTTAGAATTTATAATTAATTTTCTTGAAATTTTAATTATTTTTCAGAATTTTTAAATAATTAATTTGAATTAACAATTTAAATAAAAGAATTAATCAGGGAATATCGACGTGGTGCAATCTGGAGCGTCGATCGTTCCGTTAGCGTGAATTTTGGGTAATCAAGCGGTCGATCTGGCACTTAAGTGATGTGGCACGATCTAGGCGCTCCGATCAGGTGCACGCATCGAGAGGTAAGAGTTTTTCCCCCATTCCAGCTCGGTAGCTCGGATCCTTGGAATATGGATCCAAGCTATGTGGCACACTCTGGGCCGTCTGATGAAGATCTGGCACGAATCACGAGGCAATGTTTTCGCCATTTTCCAGCTTGGTAGCTTGGATCCTCAAGGGTCGTGGTGTGATCTGAGACATCTGATAGAGATCATGCATGAATCTTGAGGCAATGTTTTTCGCCATTTTCCAGCTCGGTAGCTCAGATCCTCGGAATGTAGATCCAAGGGTCATGGCATGATCTGAGCCGTCTGATGGAGATCATGCACGAATCTCGAGGCATTTTCGCCATTTTCCTGCTCGGTAGCTCGGATCCTCGGAATGTAGATCTGAGGGTTGTGGCGTGATTTGATCCGTCTGATGGAGATCATGCACGAATCTCGAGGTAATATTTTTCACCATTTTCCAGCTCGGTAGCTCGAATCCTTAGAATGTAGATCCGAAGGTTGCGGCGTGATCTGAGCAGTCTGATGGAGATCAAGCACGAATCTAGAGGCAATGTTTTTTGCCATTTTCCAGCTCAGTAGCTCGAATCCTCGGCATGTAGATCCGAGGGTCGTGGCGTGATCTGAGCCGTCTGATGGAGATCATGCACGAATCTCGAGGCAATGTTTTTCGCCATTTTCCAGCTCGATAGCTCAGATCCTCGGAATGTAGATCCGAGAGTCGTGGTGTGATATCAGCCGTCTGATGGAGATCATGCACGAATCTCGAGGCAATGTGACTGGTTAATGAGTTTTGGGTGATGTGTCGTGCTCATGCCTTTACGAATTCTGTCGTTTAGCCTTCTAATGGGCTTTGTAGTGGTTCAGGGGGCCCAAAGCTCTCGGAAGCCCAAGTAGTGCCCCCTCTTCCTACTATAAGTCACCACCCTCTCCTTCATTTCGTCACTCTCTCTTTTTACTCTTTAGAAAAAGAATTCACTGCTGGGCAGCTCAACTACCGTTCGCAGCCAATCGTTACCATTTTTCGGCGATCTTTTCTGACCGTTGCTGTCACATCAAGGTAAATATATATTTTATTTTATATATTTTATGAGATGTCTAGAGCGTCCTCTGAGAGTGAGACCTCCACGTCGGATCAAGAAAGTGATCGGCCATTGGTAGTCCCCCTGCGGTGGATAGGGGGAAGGAGGTAGCTGGGTCAGTGATAGTGGAGACGATAGTGGAGGGGGTGAAGACAGCGGGAGAGCTGGGTAGGATGCCATCTACTTTGTCAAGCCTCGACCGAGTCAGAGAATACTCCAACGACCTTCTGGCCAAGGTTGTGTATGGGAGGTCGGCTTCGTTTGACGAGAACAAGCCGAGGGAACGCTCCGAGGTTGACGACATCCCCTCAGTTCTTACGGAGAAGGATCTGCGTATCAGAAGGAGCTTCATGATATTGCCGGAGTTTACTCTCCTCCTTCCTGGTCCAGGGTTCCAAGCGTGTTCAGCAACTTCACCAGACACATGTGCCTTCCCTTTTGATGCGCTCAATGATGGCCTTTGTTTTCCCCTGCCACCCTTCGTAACCGAGGTGTTGCGGTGGTATGGGATGAGTCCGGTTCAATATATGCCGAACATGTGGCGGCATGTCATCGGCTTCATGCTTCAGTGCCAAGTGGTGGGGACCCAGCCTCAGCTTAGCATGCTACGAAGTCTCTATCGGATCAATTGCATGTGAAAAATGGAGTATCGGTACTACTTGTCACCGTGGCGGGGCATTAAATTGATCGAGAACCCACACTCAATCAAATTTTGGAAGGAGAAATATTTTTTGATCCGAGGTAACCAGCCGTGGGACTTTCCCATGAGATGGAGGGAGGATGTGCTGAGGTGCGCGAAGTCCGAGCCTGTGGTGACCCAAGAGGAAGATACGGTCGCGACGAAACTCCTCGGTTGTCCGACCTTAAGTTGGAAGGATATGACCGAGGAGGTTCTCTTCGGTGGGGGTCTCAGTCCGATCGACCCAAGTATGCTTCAGATGTTTCTCTTTGTTTTTATTTCCAATACTGCTTTCTTTATGTGTAACTTTTTTTTGGCTTTTGTTTCTGTAGAGGCCCCCGGTATGGACTTTCGAGTGATGTTGGTTGATCAAGGGGGCGTTGGAGGGAAAGGTATTGATGGGAAGAAGAGGAAAAGAACCATAGCGGGGCTATCGTCTGGCCGAGCTGCGAAGGGATCGGCAGTGGCCTCCCTGGTGGTTGACTTGGAATCACCTTCTCCTACTCCATCTGCCCCTTCCACTACTCCTATACCATTTTCCCCTTCCGACCCTTCTGCCAAGGACTTCATTCTTGGGGCTGCACTGGTGCTTGAGGTGCCACCCCTTACTAGCGAGGCCGAGGCGATTCTCATCGAGGAGAACAAAAGCCTCTTCGTACCCGATTGGTGAGTGATGAAGCATGATGGCTTTCTCGGGGACTCTATCATGAGCATGCTGGCAATCCACCACTTGCTGATCCCGAAGGACCGAGCGACACTGAAGGCAGGGACAGTGGGTGACAATGCCCTTGAGATTGCTAGGGCAACGATGTCAGAGAGTAACTTTTGGGTTCTCCAAAAATTTAAGTTTTTCTTGTGCTAAACTTGTAGTTTATCTTCGTAGATCTCGAGCCACTTTAGCCACCTCTTAGAGAAGTTCGCCGAGCAGGAGAAAGAGCTCAAAGCGACGAGCGACAAAGATCGATCAGAGAGGGCCAAGGACATGAAGATGTACGAGGCCGAGCGGCTCCTGTCAGAGTCTCAGGCTACTCAGATTAGCCTCCTCGAGTCAGCCTTGGCGAAGGCGAACGAGCAGACGGCCCGGGAGGTGGCCAGGGCGAACAATGAGAAGGAGAAGGCTGACCAAGAGAACGAGAAGGCCGCAAAGACTGTCGAGGATGCAGCGGGGGAGCAGGAGGCAGTGGTAGCAGCGGCTGTAGAGGCGACCAGGGCCGATGGGAAAGCGCATATGCCTGCGAACATAGAACAGTCTTATGCCAGAGCCCTCAAATACGTGGAAGCTCGTATCCCCAGCTTCGACAGCTCAGGGTATAGCTTGTATACCCTTCTCGAAGGAGAAATAGCCGAGGGAGCAGGGAGCAGAAGGCACCGGAGGAGGGAAAGAAGAAGAAGAAGAAGAAGAAGAAGAAGAAGAAGAAGAAGAAGAAGAAGAGGATGCCATGGAGAATCCTCAGTCAGCTATCGTGGAGGTGCCGGAGGCGATCGCGGAGCAGCGCCCTAAGGTGGCTCCTTGACTTTTTGTACGCGCACTTGTTCTTTCTCTTTCTTTCTTTTTGCTTTTGTACGCCTTATAGCGGACTGGCCACCGCTTGTACTTTTTTGATGAAGTTGAATGATTTTTTTTTTTTTGAACAAGTGTTGCGAAGCTTTCAAATAGTTGTGAGCTTGTTTGCTTTCGAATCGCTCCCTAATAGCTCCACTTAGCCATAGCACCATCATGTGGCTTCTCAATTTTAGTAATTTACGCTTTCTTTTGGTCGATTTTCCAGGATAGCGAGGTGCCACGTTTCTGTTCTGAGCTAGGCATTGTCAAGTTGGGGCTAGCTCGGTCTCGTGAGTTACTTTATAGAGCAGAGCGGGAGGTGGGTCATTTAAGAGTGACCCTGGCTCGTGGAGATAATGAGAAGAGGAGCTTTGAGGAGAAAACTCACAAAACGACACCTGAAGGAGAGGATTCCTGCCCCTCAATGGCTGTTAGCCAAGGCTTGAGACTCAAATTTCTTCGTCACTCTTTATTCGAGGAGAGATCCGAGAGAGACGAATTGAAGAACGTGGTGCTCGAGACGAGTCTGGAGTCAGCACATCTTTGAAGGGGTGTCTCTAAGGTTTCGCGAGGAAGTAGTTCGGGATGATTGCCTTATTTGAAGATCAAAGTAACGGATGACTCTCTGAAAGAGCGTGTCGTCGAGCTAGAGGTAGAAAATCTTCGTCTGCGATGGTTTTATAAGGGGAGCAACGTCAGAAGCACTTCCTGCCCTCGAGGTGAGTATGCTCAAGGAAGGTCGTTCCATGAGTTAGTACTTCATTCGCCTCCTATTTTGCGGAATCTAGGTGATGCACAAAGTGGAGTGGCCGGCTCGTCGAGTGGGGCATCTGTCGGGGCGACCGTTAGACCCTTGGATGCCGACGACGCGACTCGGCTCCCTGGCTTAGAGACCTCCGTGGAGACGAGGCGAGATCAGCACGGTGCTCGCCGCCCTCGTGTATCACTCAATAGGAATGCCCCCCTTCATAGAAAAAGTTAGGGCTAGAATAAGGCTTGTATCTCCGATTTTGTAATATTTTTGTCTTGTATGATCTTTAGGACTTGTATGACTTCTTGGTCTTGATTACGACTTGTATTTTTAATTTTGATGGAATAATATATCACATTTTTCGATCTGGTAAAGAGCTCCTTCGAAGAATTTGTGTTTTTCTAACTTTCACAAGAGAATTTCAACAGTTGTGGGAGCAATTCCGAATGGTGAGCTACTTTGTACTTGCTTGTTCGCAAGTAGCTAAAGCGGTATCGAACCAAGTGTTGGACTCCGAACTTGTCATTTAGAGAGATTCAACAATTGTGGGAGCAATTTTGAATGGTGAGCTACTTTGTACTTGCTCATTTGTAAGTAGCTAAAGCTGCATCAAACCAAGTGTTCGACTCAGAACATGTCGTTTAGAGAGATTCAATAGTTGTGGGAGCAATTTTGAATGGTGAGCTACTTTGTACTTGCTCGTTCGCAAGTAGCTAAAGTGGCATCGAACCAAGTGTTGGACTTCGAACTTATTGTTTAGAGAGATTCAACAGTTGTGGGAGCAATTTCGAATGGTGAGCTACTTTGTACTTGCTCATTCGCAAGTAGCTATAGCGGCATCGAACCAAGTGTTGGACTCCGAATTTTTCGTTTAGAGAGTTTTTTGTATTTGGTGTACATTTCAGGGTGAGACAACCAGAACATCAAGACAATGGATTTTCTGAGAAAGGAAATTGCTATTATTAAAAACAACTAAGTTGCTGCTTCTGAGTTGCAAGCCATTATTACACTTTAAAAAATTAACTGGATAAAAAGAAACAACTTTAAAAATTCTTTAAGAACGCTCTAGGAGTTGAAGTTGCTTGGAGCGGTGTTCAAACACCCTCTTGGTACTTCAACAAGTATTCCGCATTCCATATCCTTGGCACTCTTGCCCCCTGGGTCTTCAAGTTGATAAGCGCCAAGTCTGACAACTTTGGAAACCCTATATGGTCCTTCCCAGTTAGGTGCTAGCTTGCCTCTCTTGCTTGGAAAAGAAATTGATAGCTTTCTCAGCAGCAGAGCTCCTTCTTTGACATTAGTAAGGTGGACTCTCTTGTTGTAGGACTGCTCAATCCTACATCTATAGATTTCCTGCCGGATGGCAGACCTCTCGCGGATCTCATCGATGAGGTCCAAGTTACCGCGAAGCTCGTTCGTGTTTTGTTCTTCGTTGTAGGCAATCAAGCGGGGGGGAGTGTAACGCCCCGAATCCCAAATACACTGAATTCGAGATGTTCTACAGGATCTTTTCACTTTCTTCAGTACAATTTTACAAGGAAAATCAAACTTTTCACTTTATATCAGAGTTTACATCATACATTACACTTTTCATTTGCACAACGGAAGTAAAAATTTACAACATTTACATAAGTGTACAACAACATGGTAAAATCTTTATGCATCCATTCCACTTTAACATGTAATTTATCCTGCATACAAAACTGTGGGTACGTCAGTTTATTCAACCGACGATAATTATACATGGCCATCCTCTCTATGCCAGAAACAGTATAACAATTCTCATTTCTTAACAAATCACAAACTTGTTCACATTCAAAAAATAAAGTAAGGGGGAAAATCTTAATGATGTCGTGTTGTGATTTTGCACTTAATCCTTAATGCAATTATTTAATTTACATGACACTAATGCACACTTGTTCGGATTCTATGCATCCCATACTACATAGGTCCGAGGGCAAGCCTCTTAATTGTTCTTCATTTTTATAGGGTTCAATCCCTCGCCATGATTTAATCTACTACTGTAACTACGGTAAGTATCCTAGATGTTTTCTGACCTACGAACTCATGTCTAGGCACTCTGGAGGGAATCCCATCGCTGACATGACTCATCATGCAGACATCCTGTGGTAATTCAGCTCTCACCATAGACATGACACCACCCGTAGTCTTCAAACATCCCACGAGCGTCGCCACTGGGACGGTACTCTGGAGTAGTATCCCCACCCAGACTCATCATGGGAATTCCTGGGATACGCTCTCGCCGCTACCCAATAGCCCTCATACTCAATGTTTTTCTCTTACTTTCATCACATCTCGACTATGTACTAGTCCTTATTTTAATAGAATCATGAATAAAAATCAAAGTTCTGGAGTTAGCCTCTCCACTCAACCGGACTTATTCATTCATTTCAATACATGACCAACCTTGGTCTTTAAATTCTCATTTTTCATTTCATTTCCATTGCCGGGGGAGACTTAGCTACTCCTTTGTTCAATTTCTAATTCACAACTTCCAATTTGAGCAATTCCAACTCAAAATTCATTTTCATTGCCTCAGCATATCATGTTCTTAATTTCATATTCATGTAATTCTTCATTCAAAGTATGACTCAATTCATGTGAATTCCTCAATTCCAACTATGATTCATTTCATATAAATTCATACAGCAATAGAAAGAATTTATCAACATCAATCATAAAGTTCGCAACTCTTAGCAGTAATCAAAATGAAATCTCTGACATATCAGAATCTACTCTGTACAGTCGTCTTGGAAAAAGACCAGTCGACTGATACAGTCAATACAAGTTCTTCATAAACACTCAGGAGAGTCGACTGCTGCACATGGCCAGTCAGCTGTCCCGCAACTTTTCTTTGTTCAAAAATCATTCATATGACAGTCGACTGTTATTCCATCAGTCGTCTGTCCTTGGGGTTTTTTTTAACAGTACATTTCTACGTTCAGCTCAGTCGACTTGCTACTCGCATTAAGTCGACTGGACAGATTCATATTTCCAATTACAGGATTATCTTTCTTAAAGTTCTTACATGCACTTGCATCATGATGTCAATTTCCAGTATCCATACGTTCATGTCTCATAAATACAAAGCTTCTTACTGTTCAGTAACATCGCAGCATGAAATTTCAAGTTACTAATATTGTCTCTTCTACAAGGAAGTGTTTTAAACATGCATTTATACTTATCCATAACTTTCTTGCAGAGATGAAACCTTATTCTCAATTACACTAGAACAATCACAATGAAAACATATCTCATTTCATGGAATTACAGGCATATTCATAGTTTAATCGATGCATCGGTCGACTGTTCATAACATCAGTCGACTGCACCAGTCGTTCACAGTTTTATTAATTATCCCTAGTTCTTTTTCCACATGCTCATGTCTACTTAGTCATGTACATCATGAAGGACATGAGTTTAGCCTTACTACTTTATTTTAATTATTCACATATATGTCATTAAGCTTTCTAACAAATCATGTAACAGAAATCTCGAACCAGTCGACTTATCTACACGACAGTCGACTGTACCGACCCAATTCATCCTTGTTTTCAGTGCCATTACTACACTATTAGTCCTCCAAAATTATCAACATAAACATACTCAAGCAATTCTAATACATTCGACTTTACTTCCCATGAGCATAGTAACAAACATCACAATTATGGCATGTTTTCTACACTAGAAGTCCTGAGAAACACCCACCTTATTGACGAAGTAATCGAATCCAGCAAAAGCTCCTTAATGCGACGCAGCACTCCTTGCTTCTTGCTCCTTGCTCCACACCGAAGCCTTCAGAAATGCTACTCGGCCTCCACAGAAAAGCACACACAACTCTCTTACAAAATACCTCTCTTACAATAATGATTCTAGTGTAAAAGAAATAGAGAATGAGAGGGGGTATTTATATACAAATTTGAGTAGGATGGAGGGCTAGGATTTAGTAGATAGTTATAGGATCAAGGGTTAGGATGGACTAGGGAGTTGTGAAAACTACCCACACCTCACATAACTACCCATGACTCAACCCACTTCTCTACTCACATCCGGCCGAGAATATTGCTCAATGCACGTGTATGTGAAATGCACGTGCATGCACAAATCACCCCTACAAGAACTTGTACATAAAATAATAAGTCTTAAAAAGTGCTACACATTACAAGTTGTAGAAAATAATAAAAGGGTTTAGTTTCATGGGCTAAAATTAATTGGGCCAAGATAACTAAAAAGAAAAATAAGTAAACTAACATTTGGGCTTAGAAAAATAATATTCTTACACATCATGCTAAAAATAATAGTCAACATACTACACATGCATACCATATATAAAAATAAATAATCTTTCATATATTTGGAAAATCAGGGTATTACAGGGAGGTAGACCGACTTCTAACGGGATGACAGCTTCGGAGCCGTAAGTGAGGTTGAAGGGAGATTCTCCTATGGGGTCCTCTTAGTAGTGCAATAGCTCCAGAGCACATTGGGGAGTTGCTCGACCCTTAAACCCTCAGCAGACTTGTCCAGTCTCTTTTTCAGGTCGGAGAGAATCTTTCGATTAGCGTTCTCTGCTTGACCGTTGGACTGTGGGTGGGAGATCAAGGAGAATCGCTGCTGGATACCAAGGTCTGTACAAAAAGTGCGAAAGGCTGTACCCATAAATAGAGTCCCATTGTCAGTTACCAAGATTCGAGGCACACCGAATTTGCAGACAACATTTTTCCAAAACAAACGCTGAGCTCTATTCTCTGTGATCGTTTCTAAAGGCTCAGCTTCGATCCATTTAGAAAACTAGTCGATTGCCACGACAAGGAACTTCAGCTGGCCCGGCGTTGGAGGGAAAGACCCAAGCAAGTCCATATCCCACATTGCGAAAGGGGTTGGACTGGATAAAGAGGAGAGCTGGGCTTGTGGTGAGCAGCGGATCATTGAGAATTTTTGGCAGGGGCCGCATTGGCGAACATGTTGTTCGGCATCGCTTAGGAGAGTGGGCTAGAAGTATCCATAATTCAGGACCTTGCAGGCAAGGGACCTTGCTCCCTAGTGAGCGCCACACATACCTTCATGGACATCCTTTAGAGCATACTGAGCTTCCTCAGGGGAGAGGCATCTCAAGTAGGGCCTGTCGTTCACTTGAGTGTAAGAGCATTTGTACATGACCCCCTCGATGAGCGTGTACCACTCAACTCTGGTTCTGATCTTTCGAGCCTCTTTAGGATTTAGAGAGAGGATCCCATCTTTGAGGAACTCGAGCAAGGGACTCATCCAGTTCTCCCTGAGTTCTAGGGGCAGCGTCTCCATCGGTTCGGGATCTTCTTCCTCGATGCTAGGTCTCAGGAGAACGTCTATTAGGACGGTTTGTTCGAGCCCCTAAAGGGAAGAAGAGCCTAGCTTTTTGAGGGCATCTGCTTGTGCATTCTCTTCTCGTTGGATTTGCTGGAGTTCTGCATCCGCGAAAGATGCCATCAGTTCTTTGACCTTGGCTAAGTATTTGGTCATGCGACCATCTCGCACTTCGTATTTCCCTGATACCTGGTTCACTACCAGCTGCGAGTCACTGAATATCTTGACGCGCTCAGCGCCGGCCTTGCGAGCGATACATATGCCGTCTATAAGGTCTTCGTATTCAGTCTCGTTGTTGGACGCCCGAAAGTTGATATGGAGTGAGTACTGGAGCACGAAATCATCGAGGCTAGTCAAGATGACCCAATCTCTGCTTCCAACGGCGCATGAGGACCCATCAACATACACGGTCTAGAATGGGGGTTCCTCTATCGCTTTGCTGGCATCAGAGATTGTGCTCTCTACTATGAACTCTGCAAATTTACCAGATGAGACACCGAAGGCACACTTGTTCAGGGTTCAGTCTCATGTTGTGTATCCTCAACACATCAAAAGCCTCTTGAAGATCAGGAATATTACCTGATTTGCTGATGCTTTTTACCAACATGTCGTCTACGTAAACTTCCATGTTCCAACCAATCTGTTCTTTGAAGACCTTATTAACAAGGCGGTGATAGGTGGCAATGGCGTTCTTAAGCCCGAAGGGCATAACCCGGTAGCAGTATAGACCCTGGTCGGTTACGAAAGAGGTCTTCAGAATATCTAGAGGGAACATCCTGATTTGGTTGTACCTAAAAAATGCATCCATAAACTTAAGAGTTTGTGGCCTGAGGTTGCATTAATCAGAGCATCAATGCTGGGGAGTGGGAACGGATCTTTGGGGAAGGCTTTGTTTAGATCTATGAAGTCGATGTAGATCCTCCAGCTCCCGTTGGCTTTTTTGACCATCACGACAATGGACAGCCATTCGGGATAGTTAACCTCTTGTATGAACCGAGCATTCAAGAGTTTCTCCACCTCTTCTTTAATTTCCTGCTGGCGTTTGGAAGCGAATTTGCATTGCTTTTGCTGAACGGGTTTGGCCCCAGAAGCAACACTAAGGTGGTGCATGAGAAGCACCTAGAATGTCCTGGTCGAATCTCTCTTTAAGAAGGCCATGTTTTCCAGCTCATCGACTGGCAATGAAATAGGTTGGCTACTCGCTTGGGGGAGTTCAAGAGCTTCAAGGGAGAGGATCGGTCCTCCTACCGAAGTCATGTAGCATTTGCGAGCTGCCTCCTAGCTCCCTTTGGCTTCTCCGATGCCTGCCGTCATGGGGAACTTCATCTTCACGTCGTAGGGTGAGGGTACAGCCTGTAGAGCAACTAATCATGGTCAGCCCAGGATGACATTGTAAGCAGCCTTCACATCTACCACCATGAAGTCCATCGGCTCGGTTCGGGTGGTCGGGGTCTTGCCAGTGGTTACATTGAGAGTTATGACACCCTCGATCGTCACTGGAACCCCGATGACCCTGTGGAGAGTATAGCCGACAGGCTTGAGTTGATCTCTAGAGAGCTTAAGACCCTGGAAGTCTTCTAGGAAAAGGATGTTGACTGAACTGTCATTATCGACCAGCACCCAGCGTACATCGAAGTTGGCCATGTGGAGGTTGATCACCAGAGCATCACAATGGGGCATTCGGATGCCCTCCAAATCATTATCTGAGAAATTAACAGGGACCCCAAGGCCCTTGGGGGAAGGATGGTTCTGCACGGAGTTAACCTCTCGGATGAAGGCTTTTTAGGAGGATTTCGAATCTCCCCCCATTGGGCCTCCGTGTATGAGATGTAGGACGGCTTCAGCCTCGGAGTCTGGGGTCTCCGCATGCCGCTCGGTTCGCTTATTAGCCCCCCTAGGGGTGGAGGAGGATCTTCCCTGTCCTTTCTTACGAACCTGGAAAGCTGTCCTCTCTGAATAAGAGCCTCGATCTCGTCTTTTAGGGACCGACAGTCATCTGTGTCGTGGCTGTGGTCCCTGTGGAAGCGACACCATTTGTCCCTGTTTCTCTTTTTGCCCAGTGTGGTCATCTTCGGAGGTGGTGGAAGGCGACCTTCTTTCCTGACCTCTATCAGGATGGCTGAGACACTCGCGTTGAGCGGAGTGAACTTCTCGAAGTGGGGAGGAGGGCGACGCTGGCCTCCATCATCTTTCTGGAGCTTCTTAGCTTCTTCTTCTTCAACCCCCTTCCATTTGTTTCCAGAGGATGGGCCCTCAAGTGTGGGGCGGGTGAGCACCTCTTCCGCTCAGATGTACTTCTCACTCCTAAGTCAGAGTTCTGAGAAATCCCGAGGAGGCTTCTTGGCAAGAGAGGCCCTGAGGTTGTCGTTGGTGACGTTGGATTGGAAAGCAGCATAGGCTACCGACTGGTCAAGGGTGGCATCGGAGGTGAAACACTTAACATAATCCCTTAGCCGCTCGCCCTTCCTTTGATGGAGTAATAGTAAAGAGGTGCTTGTCTTTTTAGCACGACGGCTACTCATGAAGTGCATAAGGAAGAGCCCTTCGAACTGATCGAAGGAGAAGATGGAGGCCGAGGCTAGTCGTGAGTACCATTCTCTTGATGGCCCCTTCAGCGAGGCCAGGAAAGTTTTGCAAAGAAGCGCGTCCGACGCCATGTGGATCATCATGAGAGTTTTAAAACTCTCGATGTGTTCAGTGGGGTCTGACTCCCCATTGTATGACTCAAAATGAGGGGGTTTGAAGTTCTCTGGAACCGGTGCTTCCATTATGGTTCGGGAGAATGGAGGCCTGCTAGGGCGGAAATTCCTCACCCGTTGTTCTTCTTCTCTATCAAGTCGGCCAAGGCACCTCTCCATCTCATGGATATGGTGGTAGACCGAATATTCTCTTCGGTCATATCTTGCTTAGCCCCGGGGCTCGTCCTCATGCGAAAGGGGACTGAAAGTGCGACGGTGATAGCTTGGGGTAGGTTGTGGACTGGGAGTACGACGCCAATAGCTTGGGGCAGGTTGGGGACTAGGTGCCCGCTAATCGTGGTCGGGAACAAGATTGAGGGCCCTCAGGACTGCTTCTTGAAAGTACTTGAACTCCGCCCTTGTGACCGGTGCCTCCCGCTCTCAGTGGTCTTGTGGGGCAGGTCGGCCAGTTGGAGAGCGGCTCCTTCTTTGACAATGCTGGGGTGTCTCCCTCCGCCTCCTGGGAGAGTTAGATCTTCTGTGATCTGGTCTACGGGGGGATCAGGCTCTCGGGGACCGGATCACTGGACTCCTTTGATGTTCACGGCGGGGTATCCCATCATGGGTCCGCCTCTCATTCAAGCAAGTCCGAAGATCTATCCCATGTTGTCGGTTGACAATAATGTGCTGGAGATCCTTCGGTGTTGGAGGACTATGTGAGGTTATGGAGTCGAATGATGGGTTATGTATTGAAACATGGTCATGATGAGGAGGTTGCCTTTGTCGACTTCGGCGGGAGGGTCCTGCAGAATCCCCTTGAGGCCCTTTAGGAGCTTGCTGGGGCTATGGTTGCAGAGGAAGGGGCCGTCCAGGCTACGGTTGCTGGATGGTTTGAGGGAGAGGCTGACCAGGTTGTGGTTGCTGAACTTGCTGAACGGGTTGAGAGGGGACCTCCTAGAGTGGAGGAGGAGAAGGAGCGGGAGTGGATCTGCGGTTAGAAACCATCGTCATCCCCTTCTTTATAGGCATAGCTTGAAACTGCTTTCGCTGATGAAATAGGGCGGGATTGCTTTTCGAGTTTCCCATAGACGGCGCCAATCTGTTGCTGCTGATTTTGGTGTGGGAGAAAATAAATGAATTTGTGGTTTCTTAAAGGAAACGAATAAGCAAACTTGTCGACTTTTACTGGTGTTTGACTGGTTTCTTGCCGCTACCGTGAACCTACAAAAAGTTTGATACACCAGGATGGATCCCGACGACGAACCCTCCAACGCTCTTGTCAATAATCAGCAAGATTATGAAAGAGCTTTATGTGAAAAAATATTGATTATCCTGTTACGAGGGGAGAGGGGTATTTATAGTCGCCTTAAGAGACAGTTTAGAGATAATCAGTTATCTCTATCTCCCGATGTTTTTGGATAAGATATAGAGTTTAAACTTGTTTCATGATAAGAGAGAATGTTTAAACTGCCTCTTAGAGATAATCACGAATTTGAATTACTCTTTATCCATCTGAATTGGTTTGTAGCGAGTTGTTACCCGTACCTAATAGGACAAATCCGTTTATAGGTTATTGGGCTTTGAAAAAAGACCCAGTTCCCGTTTCAGAACCATTTGTAGGTGAAATTAGCATTTACCCCTGAGAGCTTTAAGATTCGTGCCCGATTTGAAAGATCCCGATTTAATCCTATTTTTAGCCATATCTGGTACCCCCTTTGGATGAGGGCTTCAATCTCGTCTTTGAGGACGCGGCAATTATCAGTCTCGTGCCCGTGGTCTTGATGGAACCGACCGTATATTCTCCGAACCCTCTTCTTGTTGTTGTTGGATCGGGGACGATGGCAGACGATCCCCTTATCCTCAATTTCCATCAGATAGCTAACCCACTCTGAGTCAGCAGACTGAACCTCTCAAAGCGGGGGATAGGAGGTGGTCGTCTTTGACCGAATGCATCATTCTGAGCCTTCTTCACATGCTCGGAATCCTCAACCTTTCTATTCCCTTTGGTTGACGTTTCTTTTAGACCCTCAGGGTGCAGAGCCTCCTTAGCTCGGATGTACTTTCGATCCTGTTGAGGAGGTCGGAAAAATCAATAGGCAGCTTCTTTGCCAAGGAGGCCTTCAGCTGGCTGTGGTGAACATTGCGCGACGCCGACGTCGAGAGAAGATACTGCCCTAGCCTCGTGCAAGGTTGGTGGTTTTAAATATTGTTGATTAAATTACCGAAGGGACTCTCCGTCCCCCTATCTAAGGTCCAGAAAGGACATGCTCATCTTCTTGACCTTGTGACTGGTCACGAAGTGAGCAAGGAAGCTCACCTCCAGCCAAGGGCAAGCTTTGAGAACTAATCCCAAGCCGGCCCACACAGAGTGGCAAGGTTTGCACGGCAGAGGAGAGGATCCGAGGAGCTGCGAATCATCATGAAGATTTTGAACCCTTCCATGTGATCATCAGGATCACTCTCTCCATTGTACATATCAAACTAAGGCGGTTTGAAATTCCTCAGGATCGGAGTGTCAAGGATTCGAGTGGAGAATGGGGGTCGGGTAGGCTAATACCCTCGATTGGATTGTCCTTTGCCATCGCCGATATGGGCGAGGCGATCTTCCATCTCTTGAAGGCGCTGGAGGACGGCATGTAATGCCCCGAATTCCATTAACACAATAATTCGTAGCATAACAGGATCTTTACTTCATTTTGTACAATTTTACAAGGAATTTAAAAACTTTTATTGGTACAACATTCTTAATTTTACATCAATGCAGCGGAAAAATAAAGATTACCATACAAAATATGTACAATTTAATCAACAACATTTAAAACAGTTTGTAGCTTCAAATTCGGCTTTAAGATTTTGCCAATCCAAGCCCTGCATTGAATACTTTGAGCACGTCAGTTACGTACAACTAACGCAATACTATACACGGCGATTCTCTCTATGCCGTAATATAGCGACTCATTTACTTTAGTAACCACAAACTTGAATGCATCATAATGTGTAAAAAGTGACTATCCTAAACATGTCGGTGTATGCAATGTCTTAATGTCTAATGCATGTGTTTACACTAAGATGACACTAATGCATACTTTTTCGGATTCTATGCATTCCATACTACATAGGTCTGAGGGCAAGCTCCTACGTACTCCACATTAAAGGGTTTAATCTCTCGCCATGAAAATACCAAGTAATAAATCAAGTTTTAGATGTTCTACGAGTACGGATTCCGGCCGTGGGGTCCACCGTCAAGCTTATACGGAAATCCTCGTCGTGCAAACTTCCCGCAAGTGTTCGTCCAGCCCTGGTATACACATATACACCGGAGCACGACCTCCTATCCGCCCGACTATTCATGATCCTGGAGTCCACCATTAAACCAGTCATAGTCCTAGATTTTAATTAAGGCTCGCCTCCATCGCAAGCAACCACAGTTTCAGATTCCACCGTCAACTGGGTCTATAGTCCCGGAGTCCACCGTCAGACTATATAGAGGCAACCCACTTACGTTTGCCCAAGTTTACTACATATCAACTTAGTGCCTAATCCTTATGCTTAAACATGAATAAATTGAAATGCCTAGAGTTATCTTACCTGTAACCCCCGTTCCCGCCAATAATTATTTTCTGTATATTTTCTACATTTTGATTATTTATAGTCACCTTGTTGTTACATTCATCTTGGACCTTCCATTAAAATCTTTTCCTTTTTTCAAAATTTGCATTTATTTCAAATGACGGTATATTTGAACTTGTTTTCCATTCCTAATTGATCGACTTTTTATAATTCAGCCCAAATTGGATATATTATTACTATTTAGATTTTAATAAATTTGTTTATCTCAAATCCTATTTTGATATATATATCATTATTATTATTATTGTTATTATTATCATTTTGTAATCATTATTATTATTAATATTATTACTATTATTACTATTATTTTTGTTAGTGCTATTATTTGCAGTATCATTACTTTTATTGTTAATATTATTGTTATAATTATTTTATTTTAAGCCCGAACATAGTTTATTTTATACGTATTCATTATTTGACTTAATGTATATGTATATGTATATTTTATGAACCCCTATAATGCTTATTATTTTTTTTCCTATTGAATTTAAATCTATTAATTGACTTATAACCAAAAACCCAATACCCAACTCATTCTTATTGGATCCTACCCATAACCCGAAACCCAATAGCCCATTAACCAATTCTATATAACCCCCCCCCCCCTCCACCTTTTCTAAACCCTAACCCTAAACCTACCCCCTAGACTATACAAACCCCCTTCAATCGCCAACCCTCCATCTCCCCTATTCTTCATCTTCCACCTCCCGCTCGAGCCTCTGCTCATCCCGCCTGCATCCTTGCAACCCTCATCATCCTCCTCGACTTCTCGACAGCCGCAACCACCTCGCCATTGCAACACAGCTTCACCATCAACGATCCCCTTCCTCTTCATCCCGTCTCCCTCCTCGAACCCATCAGCTCTCCACCAGTCGAACCCCATACCTCCGAACCCATTGTCACCTCTGCCTGCAACCTTCATTGACCGTCCCTATCGACTGTAGGTCCCATCATTGCCTCCCCTGCTGCGGATCCCAGCCATCCATTGCCGCTTGAGCTCCTCTTCCCTGCTCCTCGCACCCCCGCTACTTGCTGGACCACCGTCGTCGGGGCTGCCCCCCTCGACGCTGCCATTGTCTCATCGCCAGCCAGCCACCGCGAACTAGTCACCATCCACCATCAAGCCAGAGCCAAAGCAATTGATCTTTGCTATTTGATTATTGATCGGTTGAATCTCAGCCGTCCGATCCGATCCCGATCGTGATCATCATCATCTTCATCATCATCGGCGATCTCCAGCCGTTGATCACCTTGATCTTGATCGTCATCAAGATCCGTGCCAGATCTGATCCATTCGATTACGATCATCATCAAGTTCATCATCCAATCATGGCAAGTAATATGTATGAATTTTCTTGTTCCTCGTACAAGCATAAATATTGCAAGTAGATCTCATTATAACTTGTTTTTCTTGTTCTTACTTCTTGATGATCTCGATTCTATTCGTCGATTGACTTCTATCAACCAAATAGACAAAAAGAGTTCCCAAAAAATCCATTAATATATCTGCCACACAAACACTATAAAGATCTAGGAGATTTATTCATATGAATGCATGCTATAGATGTTTGGTTGTGTTTTGAACATGTGAATAATGTCTCCCTTGTTAATGAGTTTGAAAATACATGTGGCTTGCTGATTTGATACTTATTACACCCTGAAATACACCATGCTTCAACCCGACTCCATCATAAATACTAATCATGTTATAATCCATGCAAAAAGTAACTTTATATGTTGTTGTCCTGATTTTTTATGTTGATTTAGACCCTGTTAATGACTAAATTTTGGATTAAGTTCTGAATATGAATCATAGCCCCAAGTGTCTAGTTTAATTCCCTTTTGATGGAATCGAATTCCGAATTATATTTTGTGAGTTATGACCATTTTAGTGCTGCTGGATCTGGATATCCAGATTCATAATTTTGCTTCATCACCTTATTTTACAATTTAATTTGAGCATACTATATGTAATATTATGAAATGAAATTTAATATGATGAGACTAGACATGTTAGAGAATCATCCCTAATTTTTCTGGATTTAATTGAAGATGTTTCAGACCTGTTACATGCATGTGAACACAACTTTGAAAATTCTGGCTGAACATGAAATCTGTGTAAAATGCTGTTTTGACACCGGTTGCTACAAATTTTATATATCTTGTTTATATGCGCTAGAACCGAAAGAGAGTCTAGTTTCTTGAACTTTTAACGGTTCCAGATTTGCATTCCTGTAGCAACGAAAATCTCAGTTTTGGTGCAGCAACATCCTGCTGTCCAGAATTGGAATTCTCGTCGTTTTTGATAATTATAAATTGTTTTGTCACTCAATATGCTTTCTACCTAGACTGAACTTGTTACCTATTTTCTACCATGTTTACTCACCCTATTTGCACACTTTCATGCCTGTTTTGATAGTAATAATAATTAACAAGCTGGGGTTTAAGGGAAAGACCTAGTAGTGGGGTATATAGGAGGTTGTACTCGGAAGGGAGCCCGTGTTTCCTATGATTTTAAGTTAAATGGAACTAAGTGCCACGTAGAACTAAGTGCCACATCATGGATGATGGGGGCCACCTCTAGTGCTTGTAGGGGTTACCTCTAGTGTCCATTATATGATTACATGATATGTGTTTGCAGTCAAATGGAACTAAGTGGCACGTAGAACTAAGTGCCACGTCAGGGGTTGACGGGGGCCACCTCTAGTGCCCATGATTTGATTACATGCTCGTATTTCCTTCAAGACCTTAGTACTTGACCCTATATAAGCCACTACTAGGCCTAAACGTAACTTGTTTGTATGTAGCAACCATATGGTAAATAATTGGGTCGCATGAAGTACTACATTAGATAGGATTAAACAGCAAACTTAAGTATAACATGTTCACTTGCACGTTCCTGTTACTTGTTCCTATTACTTTTTACATATTACGTGTTATTTGTTACTTGATACCTGTTACAATTTACTTGTTCACTTGTTTCCTGATCTTGTTACTTGATTCGTTTTACTTGCTTGCTAGTCTCTTTGAACTTTATTACTTGTTGCATCCCTGTCATGTCATGTTGTATACTCTTGATTCCAAACCTCTGTTTCATACTTTCTTGCACTTGTTCCCATACCCGTTGATTGTACTACGTGCGGCCCGTAACTTGCACTAACGAGCGTTTATCTCTCATTTATTTATTTTCTTCCACATGATAAAATACAGGTCTTGGAAATCAATTTCCTGCAGGAGTTGGTGAGCAAAAGTTTTAGGCTTCTCCTGGAAAATCTTGCTTTAGTTATTTGTGCTTGAGTTTATTTAATTCTTGTTGCTACTTGAAACTTGTAACGGGCTTATTGTCCCAAAGTTTTACTTTTGTTCCAGATCTCATTTTATTTGAGGAATTTATATTTTTTTCATATAATTTATTTTGATTAATAGTTTATTCGTGCATACGTGGTTGAGTATATTCTGTTATATTTCCTGTTATGTTGTTGAGTCGATCCTACAACTTATGAATGATGAAACTCATTCGCTGGGCTTTGTCACGTACTCGTATTCCGTATTCCTTTTGGGAAGCGGGGTGTGACATTACCCTCCTACCGGACTTAAAAGAAATACCAAGATAGCCCATATAGCCAATTTTCACATCAAAATCATTTTTTTACAACATTTGCTGGTACCTGGGTCTCACTAGGCCTCTAGATCACATCCTTTCATGTTCCATAATCATGGGTACTCATACCCTTACAATTCATATTACCAATTTCACATCTTATTCAATTCTTTCATCTTATTCTTGTATTTATCAAACATGAATAACAATCTCAAACTATTCTGTTTCGCAAAGCTCTTTTCATAATCATCTAAACTTTCCCAATCCAAAGTTTATTAAGAATTAAACACCAACTCTTTGAGACTCATCATTAGAAACTCATTATCTAAATCTGATTACCTTCCTTTTATCACAAATCAATTTTTATTATCTTAATTTTATACATTCTTCTTAAATATCAATCTCATTTATCACAAGAATATAACTCTTAAATCTCCAAAATATATTTTAAAATAGGGAGAAATACTTTCAGTTGTCCCTATAATATTTTAAAATATTTATATAATTTTTCTGGATTTTTAAAACCCAAAAAAAAACAAAAATACAAAAAAATGCACCTTTTGTGCACAAGAGAGTTCGAACCCGAGACCCCAGACTCCATCGAGCGCCACGCGGCAGTCCGTGAGTGCAGCGCGCCCCCGCTAGCCACTCAGGCGAAATTCCTAACTGATATAGTATGGGTTAAAATTTCTTAAGTATTTGTTCTCTGTTAAATCTCATTTTCTACCTTTTCCAGTATTTTAATTTCCATTCTTTTTTCCCCACAATTGATATTATGCAAATATTGTTCTAGACTCTAGGATTCCACCTTTACCGAATTTAATGATAATTGAGAAGATTTGTCCCAATTTCATGTACATATTCCTTTTAAAACATGTAAGCATAAAAATTGATTTATTAGAAACTATCTCTTTTCTTCAAATTAAAGCTATTACTTTATATTGATAGATCTCCAAAATTAGCACTTTACTGATTTTATTCACATTAATGAAGATTTAACTTCAATTTTCCCAAATTAATCCTTTCTTTTTCTTATATGAATTATAATACAAAATTTCAACTAGTTAATTTTTCTACTCACTTAATACAACTTTTCTTTGGTTCTACTATGACTATTTCTTCCCCCAAAATTGTTTCTAATTTTTCGTTCTTTTTATCCACATTTCATACACAATTTTTAACCAATTTGTCAGAGATACAGAATTGCATGCAATAATCTAGTTGTTCATTTGTGCCTAACAATTCTACACATGCTTCTAATTAAATTTTCCCATTCTAATCTACCAATCAATTTATATACTTCACACTAACATACAATGAATTCTATGATTTTTCTATCATTAGCATTCTTTATCACTACAACATGCATCAATTTAACCAGTAGGATTCATTAAATTAACCAAAATCAACAATAAAACACCTAGGCATGATTTCTACACTATCTATAAAATAAGAAGAGATACCCACCTCTTATGTTGCAAAAGATGAAAAACTTCTAGAAAGAAAGCTCAGAGCTCCACACCAATAGTCTAGTCCTCTTCCTCCAGGCAACCCGCAAGCTCTTAGCTCCAAGGAAGATGAATCCGGCCTTTCTCTTGCTTTCTTTCTTTTTCTCTCTTTCTTTTTCTCTCTTTTTTAATATTTTGATTTGATTAATTTTAGTGCAAATGCTAATGAATAGGTGTATGTGTTTATAGGACATTTGTGTGGTGGAGAATGATCCCCACTACTCAACCAACCAACCACTCTCACACATTCTCCCTCCACTCTCCGTCTCTTTGTGAATGGCCGGCCTCCTCTATGGAGCACACACGTGCACGTGATACACACATGCACACATCTCATGTTATTATTTAATTGTTATTTATTAGTTATTACTAGTTTGTTACATGGCATGTACGGTTGCACTTTTCTTTCTCTTTAATTGTGTATTTAATAAAGGATTTAATTATGGGATTCTTTTCTAGTGGGCTCAAATTAATCTTTTAGGCCTATGGATCTTTTTATTAGGAAGAATAAAATGAGACAAAATAAATAAGAGAAAAATTCGTGCATAACTTAGACAAATTTTAGAACCAAAAGATGAAATAAAATTGCACGTGCGTTGCACATGCAAAAATAAAAAATGCATTTTATTCTAAAATTTCTACGGGATGTTACAACACTCCCTCCTTAGAATAGTTCCGTTCTCGGAACTACACTTAAAGAGTGAGAAAACAAAAGAAAGAAAAATTTATATATTGAATTAAAAAGTTCAGGGTTATCTCTCAACATCCTCTCCTCTGATTCCCCTCAACTAGTTGATTTCTCCATACAACCTTGACCATAGGTATAGTCTTATTTCTCAAGACTTTCTCCCGTCGATCCACAATCTCAACTGGATGCTCATTGTAGCTCAAATCCAACTGCAGACCCTCTGACACTTCGGGCAAATGATGACTCGGATCCAGAATATAACCTCGTAACATAAACACATGGAAGTCATTGTGTACTTGGGCTAACTCTTGCGGTAGTTCTAACCGATAAGCTGTCTTCCCAACTCTCTTCAAAATCTTATAAGGACCTATGTACCTCGGGGATAATTTCCCTCCTCTTCCTAAATGAATCACTCCCTTAGTTGGAGACACTTTCACGAAGACAAATTCACCTTCTTCGAACTCCAGATCTCTCCTCTGGTTGTCAGCGTAATTTCTCTGCCTGCTCTGTGCGTCAACTAACCTATTTCTAATTAACTCGATCTTTTTTGATGTCTGTTGCACAATTTTCAGCCCATACATCTGTCGTTCCCGCACTTCATACCAACATACTGGTGTTCTGCACTTTCTTCCACATAGAGCTTCATACGGTGCCATACCGATACTTGCCTGGAAACTGTTGTTGTAGGCGAATTCCACTAGAGCTAAATGCCTCTCCCAACTGTCTCCAAACGTCCAACACACAAAACCTTAGCATATCTTCCAGTACCCGGTTGACCATCTCAGTCTGCCCATCAGTTTGAGGATGGAAGGCACTACTGAAATCGGTCTTGGTCCCTAAAGCTGCCTGAAGACTTTTTTAGAAATGCTAGGTGAATCACGCATCTCATTCAGATGCAATAGATAAGGGAACTTCATGTAGCCTTACGATCTCCCCAACATATAACTAAGCCAACTTCTCTATAGACCAAGTGAGCTTCATTGCAAAAAAGTGAGCCGATTTGGTGAGTCGGTGCACTATCACCCAAATTGCATTGTTTCCTTTGGATCTCCTGGGTAATCCAGTAATGAAGTCCATGATGATGTTATCCCATTTTCACTCTGGAATGGGTAACGACTGCAACAAACCCCCGGGTTTCTGATTCTCGGCCTTGATCTGTTGATAGACTGCACATCTAGCGACAAACTCAGCCACATTCTGCTTCATCCTTGACCACCAGAAACACTGATTGTTGTCCTTGTACATCTTGGTACTCTCTGGAAGTACAAATAACAGAGTGGCGTGTGCTTCCTGTAGAATACTCTTCTTTAGTTCTTCTTGATTCAGTACGCACAACCTCTCTCCAAACCACAATACTTCATCTTTCACCTAGAATTCTGCCAACTTGCCAGCGCCAACTTACTCTTTCATCCCTTGGATCTCTGGATTGGTCTTCTGACTGTCAATAATTCTTTCTCTCAAGGTGGGTTGAAGTCTCAACTGATCTAAGGATGCACCCAATCCTTGCAACACCACCTCGATTTCACCTCGATCGAGTTCTTTTACCAACTTCTCATGAGTCGTGATCAGACGGGACAAGCTGTTTTTCTGGCTGAGAGCATCAGCTACCACATTGGCCTTGCTCGGATGGTACTTTATTTTGGGAAGGATATCCTCCAAGATTTCCAACCATCTCTGCTGCCTCAAGTTCACATCCTTCTGCTGGTAGATGTATTTTAGACTTTGTAATCCATGTACATGTTGACTTTTTCTCCGTACACGTAGTGCCTCGACTGTTTTATTGCAAAGCTGATTTTCGCCAACTCCAGATCGTGAGTTGGGTAATTCTTCTCATGCGGTCTTAATTGTTTAGACCCATAAGCTATTACCTTTCCTTCTTGCATCAACATGCAGCTCGGCCCACAATGGGAAGTATCGCTGTAGACATTTATAGTCGACTCCTGCTCTTATCAAAGCCAGTATGGGAGCGGTAGTCAACCTCTCCTTCAACTCTAGAAAGCAATCCTCACATTGTTCTATCCATTTAAAACTCACGTTCTTCCCTGTAAACCCCGTGAGTGGCACAACTATTTGGGCGTAGCCCTGAATAAATCTTTGATAGTAGCCAGTTAAACCCAAAAATCTTATGATTTCTTTCACTGTAGTTGGTCTTGGCCAATCCTTCACTAGCTCAATCTTCTGCGGATCGGTGGCAACTCCCTTATTAGAAAGGATGTAACCCAGGAAGGCGACTTCGGTTTTCCAGAAGTCACACTTAGACAACTTTGCATATTGCTTCTGTTCTTGTAACTTCTTCAGTACCTCTGCTAGGTGCCCAGTATGCTCTTCTTTTGTCTTGGAGTAGACCAAAATGTCTTCGATGAACACTATGATGAAAGAATTGCTGAGAACGGTCGTGGAACCCTGTTCATCATATCCATGAAGATAGCAGGTGCATTTGTCACTCCGACCGGCATGACTAAGAACTCGTAGTGACCATGCCGAGTTCTAAACCCTGTCTTTTGCGCATCCACTTCTTTCACTCGGACCTAGTGATAACCCGACCGTAAATCTATCTTAGAGAAAACAGTTGCTCCTTGTAGACGGTCGAATAGATCATCGATTCGTGGAATTAAATATTTATTCTGCACTGTCACCTTATTCAATTCTCTGTAATTGATGCACATCCTCATTAATCCATCTTTCTTCTTTACCAATAGAACTAGTACTCCCCAATGTGACGCACTTGGCCTGATGAATTCTTTACCCAATAGCTCTTCAATTTGTTTCTTAATATCATCTTGTTCCACTGGGGCCATTCTGTACGGTGTCTTAGAAATGGGTGCACTCCCTAGCTGAATGGAGATGTTGAACTCTACGGGAATCTGCTGGACCTTCCAAAAACACTGTCGGATAGTTCCGGACCACGGGAGTCTGCTGGACCTCCTCAGGAACTTTCTTCTTGATCAAAGCTGATACCAACTGTTTTTACTTCCCTTTCCTTTGAAATGTAACTGCTAGTCCTCCTGGAGCTTTCACCATAACTTCCTTGCTTTGCACTTGATACTAGCACTATAGATCGACATCCAGTCTATGCCGAGGATTATATCGACCCCCAAGATAGCCAATTCAATAAGGTCGATCCCAAAGATTCTGCCTCCGATTTTGAGGTCACACCCTTCATATTATCGGTCGGTAGTCAACATTTCTCCTGACGAGGTAGCTACATCCAGTACTTTTCTAGGAAAAATTTTCGGTTCAACTCCCAATCGTTTCGCAAATGAAGGTGACATAAATGTATGAGACGATCCAGATCAAATAAAACAGTGGCTTTTATTCCATTAATGAGAAGTTCTCCTGTTACATATGAATGCTCTCATTACATAACACTCCTCAATTACAAACTAGAAATAAAAGTAGTCGATTTTATTCATTTGCTTCCATATCGGTGATGACGTTATCTGCATCATCCGTATCAGCTTCAGTCAGAGTGAATACTTGCCCCTGCCGGTATGGCTTCTGCCCTGGGTCGGCCTGCTTCTGATTCGGCCCTCCCTGCTAGAATTGAAGGCAGTTTGGCTTGATGTGGCCCTCCTTGCCACAGTGGAAACAAGCCTTGGCCCTCTACAGCTTTGTGCACCCAGTAGCAATGTGACCTGTCTCTGCACATCTGTACCAAGTGCTTAGTCATCTAGTCGCTACAACAACATTGTCTCCGGTGGGTTTGAACCTCAGTGCTGGGGGGCTGTCCCCTGAAATTGCTTGGTGCTGCAGGCCTCTTTCCAATGTTCCAGGTGTTTTTCCTGTTCTGTGCCACATGGTACTGCTCCATGTCGGCCTCAGTGGCTGCGGCTCTCCAAACCAGCTTATCAAACCTTTGGATACCTAGGGGTATCATCCAAGACCTCAGGCTTGGCCTCAATCCCTGTTCAAACTTTTGTGCCCTCTTGGCCTCATCAATAACCATCTCTGGCGCATACCTGGAGAGTTGATTGAACTTCGTGTCATACTCTCGCACTGACAGGCTTCTCTATTGCAGTCCCAAGAACTCCATAGCCTTCTTTTCCTGTACATCCATCAGGAAGTAGTGGTTGCGAAACTCTCCTAGGAATTCCTTCCAAGAGATCTGTACATTTCCCAGGGCCCTCTTCATTGATTGCCACCAGACCCCTGCATCTTCTCCAGCTGGATAGTGGCCAGTTTCACTTTACTTGCCTTGGGAGTCTCCAGAACTTCTAATACTATTTCAATTTGCCTGATCCAGTCGTCTTTTGCATCTGGATTGGCCTGGCCCTCGAACACAGGTGGAGGTGGAGTAATCTCCCGGGATTCAGGCAATTCTTCCTTTATTTCTTCTAGGTTTTCTTTCTCTATGGGTTCTTCTTCTTCTAGATCTACTTCATAGAACCATTCTACTTCATCCTCTGGGTCATGATGATTAGCCATCCTATAGGGAAACATAGGTTAAAACATCAGTATCTAGAGCAACACAAATGTAAGCTACTTACATTAAAATCTCTATATACTGAACTCACACTCTAATGTCCATCATAATGTGTTGTCCTTGTAAATTTTTACTACACATTGAAGTTGGGCTCTGATACCACTCTGGAATGCCCTGAATTCCATTAACACGGTAATTCGTAGCACAGCAGGATCTTTACTTCATTTCGTACAGTTTTACAAGGAATTTAAAAACTTTTATTGGTACAACACTATTCATTTTACATCAGCGCAGTAGAAAAATAATGATTACAATTCAAAACAAGTACAATTTAATCAACAACAATTAAAACAGTCTTTAGCTTCAAATTAAACTTTAAGCCTTTGCCAATCCAAGCCCTGCATTGAATACTGTGGGCATGTCAGTTACAAACAACTGATGCAATACTATACACGGCGATCCTTGCTATGCTGTAATATAGCGACTCACTTACCTTAACAACCACAAACTTGAATGCAGCATAATGTGTAAAAAGTGACTATCCTAAACATGTCGGTGCATGCAATGCCTTAATGCCTAATGTAACCCCTATTTTTTATTTTGGATTTTATTGTATTTTATTTCTTTTCTTGATTATTGTATCTAAATTCCTTTTAATAATATTTTTTACTTTTCTTGGGTTCTTTTATCCTCTCTTGATCATTTTTTACTCTTTTGGTTTGAATTCTGCTATTTTTTGCTCACTGCCAATTTTTGCTCCTTGTGTTTTGAGTTTGAATTGTTCCACTATATGTTCATCCCATTAATTTCTATGTATTTTTCTCTTTTTGGAGCTTAAACCTGTACCCTAAACCCATTAACCTGCAACCCAAAACCCCACATCCTATTTCCTATATAAATACCCATATAAGCCCTAATATTAAATAATCCCTACTCTCTCTCCCTACCGTCACACTCAACCTCTCCCTCTCTCTGTTTCGTTTCAACCCATCCCGAAGCCACCGTTCTCCTCATCCGTTCTCCGACCACCGCCTCTTCGACCTCTCACCCTCCTCGTCGTTTCCTTATCATCACCACCATCCCAACTACCCCTTATCCCCGTCGCCTACCCATCTCTACCGAACCCATCACCTGCCCCATCCACCTCGCTGCCACCGTTTCGTCGACCACCGCCTTCACCCTCTCCGCTATCCCCCGCAACCACCAGTGACCCCCATCTTCGCCCTCGTCGTCGTCCAGAGCCCCGAGCACTCCCCTCCGTTTCCTCCTCTGTTTCATCCATAAATAGAGCACCATTCAAGCTGCACTTTCTCATCGCTGCGTCGCTCCTCGACCACAGTGCCCCGCTATCAGCACACCCCCGGGCACCCTTGCTGTCAGCATCGCGAGTTCCCCATCGTCGAGTTAGTCGCCGTTGATCCCCTGCTGCGATCTCCCTCTCTTCGTCGTTGTAACTAAAGAAGGGGAAGGTTGATTTTGGTGTTTGCTGTTCTGGCGTGGAAGATCGAGTTTTGGAGTTTGCTATTGGGGATCCTGGAATTGAGTCTGCTATTTGCTGTTACGTTGTGTTGGCATTTGCATGCAGTTGCATGTGTTTCTGTTCGTGGTTCATCGCCCGAGGTTCTTATCCCGTTATTCTAAATATTCGAGTCTCATATAAAAGGCAAGTCTCTTCTTGAACTAGTTTATTGTTTGGTTCAAGATTCTTTGATCTCTACAAGTAGATCCAAATCTTTTTATTGTACTGCTATTTGAAATTCCGTTAAGTATATTGAGGGTTTACACGATCTAACCCGATATATTCTTAACATCGTGCCTACATCTTTGATCTAAAACCTAGTCCCTGTTGTACATTGTATATGCATGTTTACATGAAAAATAACTAGATCCATGCGTTATAAAATTGTTTGATGAATTGAATATGTTAGATTGAATTGAATTAATGAATTGATCACCATGCATGTGAAATTGCAACTTAAAACTGGAATTATGCATGTTAAACATCTAGCTTCACTTTGATTGTTAACTAGCATGAACTATATGGTTGTATGATTAAGTTGTTGCCTATTCATATTGAATTATATTCTGGACTGCTGTTTGTTCCTTTTTGTATCAGATTTTCGACCATGTTGCTGTTGTAATTTGAAATAACTTTCTGAACATGAATTACAGCCCCATGAATCTCTTTTCCAGAACTCTTAACGGATTTGAATTCTGAGTTATAATCTTTTAGATATCAGTATTTTAGTACAACTATGTCTGAAGTTCCAGATCCAAAAATTCATGCATATCTTTCTGTTTCATAATTGAATTGAACATGTTAACAGTAAAATAGAAATATGAAATTAATTTGGCTGAGACTATACATGTGTAGGGACTACCCTGAATTTTTTGTAGGTTTAATTGATAACTTTTCTGACCTAAAACATATAGGTGAACACAACTTATAACATGCTGCATCAACATAAAATCTGAAAAGAATATGATTTTCACCCTAGTTTATGTAACTTTCATATGTTGTATATATATTTGCTGGAACCAGCAGAGAGTCTAGTTTCTAGAATTTCTGACAGATCCAGATTTGCTTTTATGTATTAGCAGTAATCTGTGTTTTTTTACAGCAACGTCATGCTGTCCTTGTTGTGTGATTTGTGTTAATTTAATATGTTTGTTTCTTGATTTGTCTATAACGAGTAGAATTAATCAAACTTAGCATCATAAAACATTGACACCTTCTTGCATGCTCACAAGCTGGGGTATTATGTGATGACTTGGTAGTGAACAATCGGAAACTGTACTCGATCGGGCCCTACTGCTTGACTTGTACTGACTGATGGCTATAAAATACTGCGTGATAATCACTATCATTGAACATTAAATACTGATTACTAGGCTGAGTACACGAACCGTGAATTCACCATCAGTCTAAAGCGTACACTGTGTGCTTACGCCGAACCTGTGGAATGGGACGCAGTAGTACGTCACTAGATAGGTTAATAAAATGATTAATAACCTGCATTTGACGTTCATGCTTGATCCCGTATACTTTCACCAACATTGAACTTGAATTGAAACTAATAATTAAATGCATGATTAAACATAGACCCTTGACATTATGGCCAATCTTTGTCTTTGCTTTTGACTTTGATATCGTCCTTTTTTTTATATACATGCTTTCTATTATTCCCTGTTTTTTCTACTTGCTGTCCATGACTTGCTCTAAGGACATTATTTTGTCTCTTTTTAGATCAAGAGTTTATAGGTACTGGAGGAACAATACTAGAAGGAATTGGTGAGCAACGATTCTAGAAGATGGAGTCCAAGATAAGATTGCTTGAATTAATTTATTGCTAGATTTATTTCTTTGAACATTGTCTTGATATTATACTTTATTTTTGGGCTTTTGAGACACAGAGTTTGTTTTTATCCCAGATGTTGGATATTATTATTTGGATTATTTCATTTATTATTGAAGTTGATCTTTGTTTATGTGATTATATCTTCTTGCGTGGTTGTGATTGTTATTTCATATTGTTGAATTAGTTTGGTACATCTTATGAATGGTGTTTACATCAATCGCTGGGCCTACGTTACGTACTCGTATTCCGTATCTTGGGAAGCGGGACATGACACCTAATGAATGTGTTTACGCTAAGATGACACTAATGCATACTTTTTGATTTCTATGCATCCCATACTACATAGGGCCGATGGCAAGCACCTAAGTACTCCACATCAAAGGGTTTAATACCTCGTCATGAAAACTACCCAGTAATAAATCAAGTTTTAGATGCTCCACGAGTACTGATTCCATTCCTGTGTCCACCGTCAAGCTTATACAGAAATCCTCGTCGTGCGATCTTCCCGCAAGTATCCCTGTAGCCACAGTATAAGCATATACACTGGAGCATGGCCTCCCATCCGCCCGACTATTCATGATCCTGGAGTCCACTGTCAAACCAATCATAGTCACCAATTTTTATTTAGGATCGCCTCCATCGCAAGCAACCAAAGTTTCGGAGTCCACCGTCAACTGGGTCGATAGTCCCGGAGTCCACCGTCAGACTATATAGAGGCAACCCACTTACGTTTGCCCAAGTTTACTACACTCCACTTAGTGCCTAATCCTTATGCTTAAACATGAATAAATTGTAATGCCTAGAGTTAGCTTACTCTCCCACCGGACTTAAACAAAATATCGAAATAGCCCATATAGCCAATTCTCACCTCAAAATTATTATTTTTCCAACATTTGCCGGTACCTGGGTCTCACTAAGCCTTTAGATCACATCCTTTCATGTTCCATAATCATGGGTACTCACACCCTTATAATTCATATTACCAATTTCACATCTTATTCAATTCATTCATCTTATTCTTGTATTTATCAAACATGAATAACAATCTCAAACTATTCTTTTTCACAAAGCACTTTTCTTTCATATACATCTAAACTTTTCCAATCCAAAGTTTATTAAGAATTAAACACCAACTCTTTGAGACTCATCATTAGATATTCATTATCTAAATCTCATTACCTTCCTTTTATCACAAATCAACTTTTATTATCTTAATTTTATACATTCTTCTTAAATATCAATTTCATTTATCACAAAAATATAACTCTTAAATCTCCAAAATAGATTAAAAAACAGTGAGAAATACTTTCAGTTGTCCCCATAATATTTTAAAATATTTATATAATTTTTCTTAATTTTTAAAACAAAAAAAACACAAAAATACCGAAAAATGCACCTTTTGTGCACAACAGGGTTCGAACCCAAGACCCGAGACCCCATCGAGCTCCACGTGGCAGCGCGTGAGCGTAGCACGCCCTTACTAACCACTCAGGCCAGATTCTTAAATGATATAGTATGGGATAAAATTTCTTAAGTATTTGTTCTCTGTTAAATCTCATTTTCTACCTTTTCAACTATTTTAATTTCCATTCTTTTTTCCCCAAAATTTTTATTATGAAAATATTGTTCTAGACTCCAGGATTCCCCCTTTACTTATTTTAATGATAATTGAGAGGATTTGTCCCCATTTCATGCACATATTCATTTTAAAACATATAAACATAAAATTTGATTTATTTGTAACTATCTCTTTTCTTGAAATTAATGCTATTACTTTGTATTGATAGCTCTCCAAAATTAGCACTTTACTTATTTTAGTCACATTAATGAAGATTTAACTTCAATTTTCCCAAATCAATCCTTTCTTTTTCTTATATAAATTATAATACAAAATTTTAACTAGTTAATTTTTCTACTCACTTAATACAACTTTTCTTTAGTTCTACTATGACTATTTCTTCCCCCAAAATTGTTTCTAATTTTCCTTTCTTTTTATCCACATTTCATATACAATTTTTAACCAATTTGTAAGAGACACAAAATTGCATGCAATAATCAAGTTGTTCATTTGTGCCTAACAATTCTACACATGCTTCTAATTAAATTTTCTCCATTCTAATCTACCAATCAATTTATATACTTCACACTAACATACAATAAATTCTATAATTTTTCTACCATTAGCTTTCTTTATCACTATAACATGCATCAATTTAACTAGTAGGATTCATTAAATTAACCTAAATCAACCACAAAACACCTAGGCATTATTTCTACACTATCTAAAAAATAATAAGAGAAACCCACCTCTTATGTTGCAAAAGATGAAATACTCCTAGAAAGAAAGCTCCTAGCTCCACACCAATGGCCTTGTCCTCCTCCTCCAAGCAGCCCGCAAGCTCCTAGCTCCAATGAAAAAGAATCCGGCCTTTCTCTTGTTCTCTTTCTTTTTCTCTCTTTTTTGATCTTTTGGTTTGATTAATTTCAGTGCAAATGTTAATGAATAGGTGTATGTATTTATAGGACATTTGTGTAGTGGAGAATGATCCCCACTACTCAACCAACCTCCCACTCTCACAGATTCTCCCTCCACTCTCCCTCTCTCTTTGTGAATGGCCGGCCTCCCCTATGGAGCACACACACATGCACGTGCTACACACATGCACAACTCTCATTTTATTATTTAATTGTTATTTATTAGTTGTTACTAGTTTGTTACATGACATGTATGGTTGAACTTTTTTTTTTTCTTTAATTGTGTATTTAATAAAGGATTTAATTATGGGCTTCTTTTCTAGTGGGCACAAATAAATCTTTTAGGCCTATGGATCTTTTTATTAGGAAAGAATAAAATGAGACAAAATAAATACGGAAAAAATTCGTGCATAACATAGAAAAATTTTAGAACCAAAAGATGAAAATAAATTGCATGTGTGTTGCATGTGCAAAAATGAAAAAATGCATTTTATTCTAAAAATTCTCCGGGATGTTACACGGCATCATCCTGTCTCGCCGACCTGGTCGAGCCATAAGACTCGCAACCCTGGGCTTCCTCCTCCTAGCGAAGGTTGTCGTTTTGACGCTTGGTTCTGGGGCGGCCTCGGAGGACTTGGAGGACCTCGTTCCTAAACTCCTGGAACTCGTCTCTTGTAATTGGAACCGCTTCAGCTCAACCATTTGGGGGCGGATGATCTCTCGGGGAGTGGCTGCGTCGCTGCTCCCGACCCTAGAATAGGTGAAAGCTAGGGGTAGGAGCCTGGTTAGAAGGGTCAATTTCGCTCCTTGATTTGTTAAGGTGGTGTCGGAGGTCATCTAAAGTCGGTCGATTATTAATGACATTCCGATGGTCAACAGCTGGAGGGCGCTTGGGGTGCCTTGCGACCGAGCATGAAGCGCTTGGACCCGGTCGTGACGGACCTTCGATTCACTGCCTTCGAGACCCCTATGTGTTCACATGACTGCGAGAAGGATGAGGAGGAGGAGGGTCGGTATGACGTCTTACAAGGGGTGCTCTCTTGGCTTTAGGTGCCATGGAAGGGGATAGTAGTGGAACAGAATCAGAGTCTAGTCTTGGATCTACCTGTTTTCTCATAGACGATGTCAATCTGAAGCTGCTGATTGAGTGGTGGGAGCAACAGATGTGAGATCTTGTTATTTGTAGAGGGAGAGACAGATCTCAGCCACAGATCCGAATTTGAGAAGGGGTTTCAAGAGAAGCAGAAGAGGTGGTGCTGTTGGTAGTTGGCTGCCTCAAACACCTGCAAAATTTCTTGAAACACCGAGAGAGATTCCGACGACAGCCATTTGAAAATCTAGTTAGTCGCTTGAGGAAATGAAAGCTAGGGTTTGAGAGGAAAAAATGAAATTACCTTCAAAAAAGGGAGGGAACCTGGTATTTATAGGCAGCGAGAGGGAACCCTAACCCTAATGGGCCGGGTTGACCCTCTTTTGTGGGCCTGCTTGGTGTGATGAAACAACAGAAGGCCCATAGGGTCTACATGCCTGAATGATAAAGGTTCACGGATCTTGAGGGGATCAGATGGCTCAGATTGAGCTGGAATTCTACCCACATCAGGATGCATTCATCTTAAAAATAAGCGTTGAATCAAAATAATCGCCGAACTTCTCCGAATCAAGTGTCACACGTTCTTTCCAACTCACCCTCACGATCATCTTCTTCTTCCCTTTAAAATTCGTTCCCAATTATCCGTCTTTTGGGTTCAGATTCATCCAAGTTTGTCGACATGGATGCTTCTATTGAAGCATCAGTATTCATTTCTCTCTCTCTCTTCAATTTGATATAAAGTAAGAGGGGTCTTTTTTATGTTATATGATGTGATCTTTAATGAGTTTCTCTTAAAATTATATAAAGTTATTTTTGTGATTTTCTAAGCAATGGTTTCCTCAATTAATGTAGAAAAATGGGTAGAGGAAGATAGAAATTGGTTTGTGTTAGTGACTGCTTTGTGTTATGATTTTTCTATGCTTGGTTGGGTTTCTCAAATAATGTAGAAAAATGAGTAGAAGAATGGTAGGAATTGGTTAAAGTTTGAAATGTGGTGAATAAATTGGGTTATGATTTGTAGTAAGTGAATAAACATGATGAACAGTTTGCGAAGGATACTAATGACTCGTTGGTTGATATCTCTTTGATGGATTAAACTGACCTTTGGCTTATTCAGTGGCCAACCAAGCATGTAAGTTTTTTTTTTCTTTTTTGAAAAATATTAAGGTTGTGTGTTAATTTTGAGCTGATGGGTTTTCATTTTTGGTGGAGAGGTGTGCAGTTAGAGCCGGGTGATTTCCATGGGAAAGAGATAATGCTTAAGTTGTGTGACCTCATCTCCTCAAACTCAAGAATCGTATTTCCTTCATCTCCAGGTGCAAAAAAATTCATTCTAAAAGATCTCATTTTTATGTTGTCTATTGAGTAATTAATTAGATTGATCGAATTTGAGGTTAGGGTTTGGATGATCGAATTTGGCGATCGAGGTGGGTGTTTCTTTGGATTTGATTCCATTTCCAGGCTGTAATCTTTTAGATATGGGGTTAGGGTTTGGATGATCGAATTTGGGGTTCAAGGTGAGTATTCTGATGGATTTGATCTTGAGTTTCACTCTTTTTCTCTTTTCAGGTATAGGGCTAGGGTTGGATGCTTGGATATGGGGATCGATGTGGGTGTTTCTTTTGATTTGATCCCATTTTGGGCAGTAATCTTTCAGGTATGGGGTTAGGTTTTGAATGATCGAATTCGGGGTTTGAGGTGAGTAATCTTCTTTTTAATAATCACAGTCACAGTCTTTAAATATATATATATATATATATATATATATATATATATATATATATATATATATATAAAGACTGTGACTGTGATTGTTAAAAAGAAGATTACTCACCTCAAACCCCGAATTCGATCATTCAAACCCTAACAATCACAGTCACAGTCTTTATATATATATATATATATATATATATATATATATATATATATATATATATTAGGACGTGCATCGCATGCATGTAGATAACCAGTTTTAATTAACAATAATGCTACACCCACAATCTGTTTACATTTTTCTTTACAACCTTAGGTGATACAATACTATTGGTGGTTTCTACAACCTAGTCTACAATAATCTCCATCTGCTCTATAATAACCTTCAATAATACTGTGTCACCTAAGGTTGTAAAAAAGAGGTTGTAGAAAAGGTTATGTGTGTAGCATTATTGTTTAATTAATTAGACTTGTATAATGCACATGCAATGCACGCCTATAGAAGTTATAGTCGTTAAATTTAATAAATTTCTCATAAGAAAAGATATGGTGAATTATTTAACATATCAAAAATTTGTTCTGGAAATAAAGGAGAACAATTAGCAATTAAGCTACAACAATCTAGTTATTTGCATGCGTGAGATGCATGCCTACTTTTTTAAGCTCCAATCAACTTTTATGTTATGTGAATGTTGCTATGTATAAATTCAATGTATGGCATGACATGTGTTTTTTAAATGATTTTCATCTATTCGGTCTTGTGTGTTTTAAGCAACAAACACGTATTTTACATTCATGTTTATTAATGAATTTTTTTTATCTCGTTAAGCGTATGAGCTTATGTTATAAACGACAGTATCATCCTTGCTATTTCTTTACTAATGAAGCAATCATTATGAATGAGACATATCTCTTGGAAAGTCAAAAGTTGAGTTCGAATAGGCTCAATTAAAAATGTCAATTTTTCTTTTATAAGTCCTCTAATTTGAACAATAACCAGATGGTTGATTAGTATTAGCTCGACTACTCAACCACAACTCTGTAGCTATTATATCAAAGATTCTCAAAACTTAATTCATGATTATGAGAATGAAAAACTTTGCAAACCCAATAGTTTCCTTTTGCAAATTTGTAGGATTTTCACATCACTTGGTTAACAAACCATCATTCAATCCCAATCAAAAAATTTCAAAACACACGAAACATTCCAAAGATTATATTTTGTAGAATCAAACCCCGATTGTGCAAATCCGCCGACAACACCGAAATTGTGTGCTGAAAGAGTGCAAATTGAAGAAGAAAATTATTAGAACTAAATTCATCACTATTGTAGAAAGCAACCTAGAACTTGTTGGTTTTAAAACCTGGACAATTAGCACACACACTGAACTTTTTTTTCCCTTAAAAAATTCATGGGTAGAGCAATAGATAAAAACACATAAGTAAAAATGTGCGAGTTTGGTTTTGTCACCCTCTATTCCCCTCTAGTATACTTAAAAAAGATTATAAAATTCAACTAAAAAGCCTATTAACTCATCCTAAAAAACTATTGAAAAGAAGAAACATACTTGAAGATATTACCGAGATTGGAAGGATCTAAACTCTGACATGATAACAACAATGGATCCTCTTACAAAACCCCAATTCTGACTCATTAACACTCTTCAGATACCCGATCCGCCTCCGGAACTCGCCTCCATCGATCCATCAAAATTTCTGAAAATAAAAGTTAAATTCAAAGAAATATTAGAAAAAACCTAGTAATCAAAATTGGGTTGGAAAAGAATCTAACATTCTTCAAAATATTTGCTTCTTTGAAACCCTTAATTTTTGTAAGCACTAATTTTGCATACCTACAAAATCAAGACATGAATTCCATAAATTCGTAAGAAATAGATCAGAAAACCTAATCCTAACCCTAACAATTTGATTGCATTAATCGGACAAAACAGAGACGAAGATGAAGAGAAGAGTTGGATGAACCTTCGGATTCGTCGATTGAAACAGGCACCAATTTCCACGCTCGATTTCTTCATGGCACTCGCATGCTGTCATCACCCATTAAATTCCTATATCGAAAACCACAACCACCGTATGGTTCCCATTATTCTATATTCCTATAAAAGTTTCAGTCATCCTTAATTTCCTCATATAAAAATGCCAAACATCTATCAATCTCTCACCTATATTCTGTATATTTCTATACCTTTCCAATGCTTCCATAATTTCACTATCCACCATGAATAGAGTCATTTCAACTGTTATCTTCCTCCAAACACATCCTGAATTTAAAAAATAGATGAAGATCACCTCACAAATATGAGCTACCAAAAACTCAGAATATATAGAAAAATTGATTATACAAAGCAATTAACAATTAACCGTCATCAAATAAACTCAGAAATTGAATCGAAGATGTCTAGGGTTTTGAATTTTTTGGTACCTTTTGGGATTTGAAGAGGGAGGAGGCGCGAAGGGGAATACAGAGCTACGCCGATGCGGCGGCTCGATGGGGATGCGGTGGTGCAACGGGCGTACACTGGCGACGGGGCTGCGAGAGAGTGCGAGGAGTCGGTTGATGGTGAGTGGCTACGGGGATGAGAGAGAGGAGTTAGTCGGTGGTGAGTGGTGACAGGGATGCGGGGTATCGCAAGAGAGAGGAAGAGTCGGTCAGGTGGGGCGATGGGGCGGCAATGCGGGAGGAGGGGGGGGGTATGGGTAGAGAGAGGGAGAGGAATAGAGGGGGAGATGAAGGGTTTACTGTTGGGTTTGACTGTTTGAATTTGATGCATACATGCGTGCACTTTTTTCTTTGTTGGATTTAACTTTGACGTGCATTGCACGGATTTATTTGGTTACAAATCCTAACTCTCCCAATATAATAGTTATAGATTTGTTCTTTGTATTTGTATAAAGAGAATTGCTACACGTAGCGTATTTTCTACCGTAAACATATATGAGGTTTATCTTTTATTGAACAATGGATCCAACTATTATTAAAAGACAAACCATATATAAGTTTTGGTATAAAAAATGTGATATGCGTAACATTTCTCTTGTATAAGTTACAACTGGTGCTTTGGGAAGTAGGACATTGGAAGTGGTGAACCAACTAGTTTTCTGGTTGGATTGGATTGTGGTCAGAGAGAACACAGAAGAGAGATTACACAAACACAACACATTGCACATGAGTTCGAAAATAATTCTACCATGAGTAAAGGCTTATAAGAATGTCTATAGAAATGGACTTATGATTTTTAATTTATTCGTGTGAAATTCAAGGAGACTGTGTAGGATTATATTTGTGGTTTAATAGATATAAAACTTGAACAATATAACCTTTTTTGAGGTGCCAACCCTGCCAGATTACTGCTTCTCAAGAGGCATCTGATATGAATTTAGGACTTGCAAATTTTCAAATCTGACACACGGATAGAATCTGAGATTTCTAATTTTACTAGTATATTATACATGTAATTAAATAAAAATTCCTTGTGAGTATAAGATGCACAACAAGCAACATAAGTTAAGGCAGAAGACCACATCCAAATAGGTTTTGACTTTGTAGAAAAAATCCAAAAATATAGCATGATGTAGAGCAATTTATTATTTCTGCCTCGCTTTGGTTCCGGGTTGAAGAAAGGGACAAATTTTAGAGAGAAATGTCACAAAATTTGATATATATAGTTCCGGTAGAAACTTACTCAAACATTATTATAGTTTTGGTAGAAACTTACTCAACCATTATGAGTGGAAGAGCATATCTAGTCGTTGAGACTCAAAAATTTTATATTTGGCTTTTAAAAATAAAAAATTTGACTTCATGCTGTAATCGTTTCGACTCAAAAATTGGCATCGCAAGCAAGATCATCTTGTGTCCGTAAAAAAAAAAATATATTTTTAAATTTTATATCGGACACATGATCATCTTGCGTCCGATGCCCTTAAAAAAAAATTATTTTTTAAAATCTCGGACGCAATAGCATGTTGCGTCTGATTCAGAATTGAGCATTTTTTTTTAAATGCCAGATGATCATGCGACGCAAGATCATATTGAGTCCCAACATTTTTAGCTCATCCTTTTTCCTCGAAGCAAGATCATCTTGAGTCCCTACATTTTTTTTGAGAGAATTAATTAACGGAAGTGAAATCATCTTGCGTCGACGGAAGATCATCTTGCGTCCGATTGATTTAATTAGAAGAAAAAAATTCCCACGCAAGATCATCTTGCGTCTGAAGTGAATCACTGTTAAATTTTACGAAGGACGTAAGATGATCTTCCGATTCCTACATTTGAGAAATTCATATATCTCCTCTCAGATATATAAGGTTGTTTATTGCTGCTTATTTCTGTGTGGGAGCAAACAGATACGTGAATTCTTTAAATAAAAAAAAGCAAAGATCGAACCTTTGCTATTCGTCGATTTTGACCGTCAAAAAGCGGCTCTTGACTCCGAGATCTGATCGTTAGGAACGGCTGAGATTGCTTCTCTAGACCTGCAAACAAGTCTGAAACACCGTGGATGGCCCCGACGATAGACCCTCCGACGCCCAAGTCAGAAACTCGATGATATTTTGGGTTTTGAGAGCGGAGTTGTCAGTTACCTGGTTTATGAGGAGGTCTTGAGATATATATAGTCGCCGAGGGGGCCATTTTCAAGATATTCAAATACTAATACTTCCCGGTGGTTGGATAGAGTCGGTGATGTCATCCATATGAGGAGATCGAGTCTGGACTCCTCTCTTGATGAAGAGATGGAGTTTTCAAACTCTCTTTTGTGTGTGGGTGGATAGAATCAGTTACCCTCTAGAAAATAGGAGGTTTAAACTAGGTTTGATGGATTTGGGCTCGTTTGCATTAGAATTGTTGTAACAGTTCCTATTACAGGATGGATCAGGTCACTGTGCTTGAAAACAGCCCAAGTTATCTTGTCAGGTATGTATATACTGAAATGACCATTTTACCCTTGAGAGCTTTAAGATCCATGCCCGATTTGGACGGTCCCTATTTTTTAATATTTTTACCCGTATCACAAGCCCTTCACTCCCGAAGAATGAGTTCCACAGCCTCTCTCCTCTTTCTCTCCTCATCTACACGTGCATAGCGCGTTTCAAACATTGGCTCGATATTTGGAGCAGTCTGACATCGTGATGAAGGTAGGCATGCTTTTTGAAATGACCGGACGGCATAGAAGATGCAAAGCAAGCGAGCTCCTCGGTTTTGCTTTTGCGCTGAGGAGCTGGTAGGTCCTAGGTAGGGCCCGTGTGTCAATGCGGAGTGAGGAAGGTGGGCCCCATAGATGACTGAGTGGGAGACAGACCCACGTGGGTCGAGGCGTGTTGGCACGGTGCATGGCGGAGCTGCTGGCGGTAGTGTGGCCCGCGTGCAAGTGGCTAGCTCTATAGCCACCACATGGCAGGGAGAGGGAGTGCAGAGAGGGAGTGCAGTGCTACACCTGTGGGGCCCGCATGACACGTGTTGCGCGGGCGTCGCCAGGTGGCAGAGAGAGGGGTGGAGTGGTAGCGGTTGTGCAGCTGCAGGTGGGGCCCGCCTAGCCACGTGGCACTTGCTTGCTGGCCGACGGAGGTGGGGCCCATGCGCTTCTTGAGCGTTGCACCCTTTTTTTAGCTATTGTGCGTAGCTGCTTTGTAACAAGCTTTTCAGTGCTATAGAGATATGATTGGCAGGTACAACCAGACGATTCAAAGAGGACTCAAAAATCTACAAGTTCTATTCAAAAATTGTTCGAGGAGTCATCCATTTTTGGGGTTAAAACTGGCCCAAAATGTCTCTGCTTCCAAGGAGTTAAGAAGACGAGCTCCGAAGAGGAGTTTGCCACGGAAAAGCCCCCAGGAAGCTATGAAGCGGAGCTTCACTCCCGGGGATCTATGAAGAGGTGTTTCGCCCCGAATGAGCCACAAAGAGAGGTTTTGTTCCCAGAGAGCTACGAAGAGGAGATCCACCCCTGAGGAGCTATGAAGTGGAGCTTCGAAGAGGGTGTTGGTGCTTACCTTGCCGTTTGGACCCAGCAAGCTCGCAGAGGCGAATGAGAAAGGAGTTGGTGCAGAACTTGCCATTTGAGCCCGACAAGTTTGTAAAGGCGGCACGAGGAGGGAGATGGATTCCTAACTTGCTGTTTGAGCCCAATAAGTTTGTGGGAAAAACCTACGGAGGGAGATGGATGCTTAACATGTCATTTGAGCCCAACAAGTTTGCAGTGGTTACCCCAGGAGGAAGATGGATGCCTAACTTGCCATTTGAGCCCAACAAGTTTGTAGTTACCACCCGAGGAGGGGATTGAACTCCAAACTTGCTGTTTGAACCCAACAAGATTCAGGAGTCAATTTGAGGAGGGAGTGTTAGGTTTCGGGGCACAAACGCAGCGAAAAAGAAATGAAAACAGATCCGAAACCCTAACCCTAGGATCCGTGTACAAGACATGGCTGATAATGGAGAAATAAATTTTTTTTACCTTTCGGAGCTTAACGAAGGCTGAAAGATGGAGGTTACAATCACCACGCATCCCTAGTAGCTAGATCCGCGTCTCTAAGGCAGTCCACACGAACATCCGATCGTCCAACGATCAAGGGAGCCGGTACTAGCCGATGATGCTTGCCTCTCTCTCTCTCTCTTGCCTCTCAACAGTTGAGCGGCTAGGGTTTTCTGTGGAAAACGGATTTGTCAAAGATTCACCTAAACCAATACATCTCTATGTATTTATAGGGAGAGAATGAGGTGGGCTTAACCGTAATCAGTTTGGCTTCTGATAAGACCAATCTGATTTGGTTTTATCATTTAAATTCGAATTATCCTTTAATTAATTAAGTCCAACTCAATTAATTAAATAACTAATTTCGAATCATTTAATTTAAATTCCGAATTTAAATTAATACTCCTTTTAAACGTTCTAAGTGTGTGACCCTTTAGGTTATTATTACGTTGGCAATAATTTTATTATCTAATAATAAAATTATAAACAATGAGCGGCATCTAGTAATACATCATTGCTACCCAAGTAATAATAATAATTGGTGATTCAATTAAACCTTTCGTGACTAATGTCTCCATGTAATATAATCCTTTTAACCTTGATATTATAGATTAAACTAGAGGCATGGGTCGTGTCATCCTCTTAATAATTTAATCTTTATTTTCTTGATCGATGAGTAGACTATTCAAACAAATCAATATTTGAGCATGGCCATGCATTTCATAGTCTCACTCAAACAAGAGGCCGATAATATCGCTCCTAAGATTAGGAGGGTTAAATTCCATCTAGATCATTCATATTTCTCACACGATTCATAATGAACCCAATACTATCTTTATCATTACCCGATTAAAGATAACTTTTGATAGAATCAAAGTACATTAATTCTCGTGTAGAAATATAATGATTTCAGGTCAGAGGACCATTACACCATTATCACATTGAGATTACTTATGACACTTATTTATTTATTCCATGTTGAATCTCACAGTGGATCTGTCCAGTACAATGTACTCTTACATTTACCTATGTATTGATTTTAGTATCTTTATACTAATGACCCATGAGAGGTGGTCATCAATCAATCAACATACTAGTCTCAATGTATTATTACTGTCCTAATAATAATACTCGATTAGGGACATTTAAGATTATTATACTATATATAATCTCATGTTCATATAGTTCGTATTAATAATCTAAGGACATTTATCATGCTAACATTTATAACGCAGTAAACACGAAGCATAATAAATTATTAATATAATCAAATAGAACATAATGTCAATAATACTGATTACATGATATCATTGTATTGCCTCTAGGGCACCTACACTAACAGGGAGTTGGTGCCGAACTTGCTGTTTGGACCCAACACGTTGGTAGCGGCGATCTGAGGAAGGGGTTGGTGCTGACCTTTTTGTTTGGATCCGGCAGGCTTGTTAAAGCATCCCGAGGAGGGAGTTAGTGCTAGCCTTTCCGTTTGGACCCGGTAGGCTTGCAGAGGCAACCCGAGGAAAGGGTTGGCACCGACCTTGTCGTTTGGACCCGACAGGTTTGTAGAAGCAACTCTTGGAGGGAGCTGACCTCCAAACTTGATGTTTGAATCCAGCAAGCTTGTATAGGCAACTCGAGAAGAGGGTTGGATATTATATCTGATGCTTGAAGTTAAGCTGGTTATGGGAGAAACTCCATTGATGAGCTGAGCTCCAGCACCATCGCATGGAGTTAAGGAGTTACTGGCTCGAAAGAGGAGCTGAGCATAGAGCTCATTGTTGAGGGTTGTCGAGCCGCAAGAGCAGCTCTAAGGGCGAGCTAGGCCCTAGATTCAATATGATTGAGTCAAGTTTTGGGGATAGCCCTGGGAAAGAGCTAGTCCTCGAACTTACTTGTTGGAATAAACCAGTTTTGGGAGTAGTTCGAATGGTCGTTTTGAGCCCCGAACCTACATACTTGCAAGTTATGAGGGCGATTTCGATCCATGACTGTGAACTCCGAACAAGTTGTTTAATATTCATCAACGAGTTGTAGGAGTAATTCCGAATGGTGAGCCACTTCGTTCTTGCTTGTTCGAAAGAAACTAAAGCGGCGCCGAACCAAGTTCTGGACTCCCAACTTGTTGTTTGAGGGGATTAACAAGTTGTAGGAGAAATTTTGAATGGTGAGCCACTCTGCACTTGCTTGTTTACTGGTGACTAAAGTAGCTTCGAACCAAGTGTTGGACTCCAAACTTGTCATTTAAGCCTAGCAAGTTGTGGGAGCAGCCCTAGGGGACAAGTTGCACTCCAAACATGCTGTTTAACGAGTCATAGATATGACTCAGGGGGATAGACATGAGTCCAATACAATAACCTTTATAAGAAAAATGCTAAGTTTTATTGAAACAAACTCAGTGGCTGCCTTGGGGGGCGAGCCGTAATTACATGCTTTGGCCATCTCGCAAGTGATGGCCTTATTGTAAACTGGAAACTTACTTCTACTAGAGGGTGTCTGGCACCCTCGTGGTACTTCATTTGATTCTCTATATTCCAAGTCTGCCTTCCCGGAAGAGGGTATCTCCTTGAGTTCATTAACTAGTTCGGGAAGAACTCAACTGTTCCATTGGGGGAGTTCTAATGCTTCAAGTTGGAGGACCGAGCTCTCTATTGTAGTGGTGTAACATTTCCGAGCGGTCACTTGGCTTCCTTTGACTTCTCCTACTCTTGAAGAGGTTGGTAACTTCCTTTTCATGTGAAAGACTGATGGTACAACATGAAGTACTGCTATGCCTGGTCGGCCCAAAATAGCATTGTAAGAGGCCTTCACATCGACGATCATGAAGTCCATTGCCTCTGTCCGGGTTGCTGGGGTTTTTTCTGCTGTCACATCAAGAGTGACTATTTAGACCGGAACCCCAGAGGACCCATGGAGTGTGTATCCGGCAGGCCTAAAACGACCTCGAGAAAGTTTAAGGCCTTGGAAGGCTTCCAGGAAGAGGATATTGACGAAACTACCGTTGTCGACCAGGATTCGGTGCACCTCGTGGTTGGCCATGTGAAGACTAATTACAAGCACGCCCCAATGGGGAGTTCAGACGCCTTCTAGTTCTTTGTCTGAGAATGTCACTGGAACCCTGAAGCTCTTAGGTGGAGAGAGGTTTTGTACCGGTTAACTCCTCGGATGTAGACCTTTCGGGAGGAGTTTGATTCTCCCTACATAGGCCCTCCATGGATGGCGTGGAGAACTACCCCTGGCTTTAAGTCTTGGGACTCTTTATGTTTCTCGATCGCTTGTTAGCTCCTCGGGGTGGAGGAGGATCGGCTCTGTCCTTTCGGACGAATATGGCTAGATGACTGTAACGCCTTGGCCCCTGCTCAGAAAATTTATTTATTTATTTATTTATTTATTTATTACTACAACTTCCCACCACACGCTGCCTCTCAAAAGGTGGTTAACCGATTTGGTGACTCTTGATCTAGGCAATATTATTTATTATTTAATTATTTACAAACTCTCCCAATGTGGGACAAATCAATCCCACACTGCCACTTCCTTCTCGCGTGTGCTGACGCACTCAGCCAGGCCTACCCCTGGGCCCCACGCACCAATACCCACAAACGTCTGCCCCATCTCCTTCCTGGGCCCCCACATGCCATGTCACTTACGTGACAGCAGCAACAACCCATCTCATCCATTTTAATTAATCCCATTATTACCACTATGCCAGTCAACATTATTACAATCTTGCCATTATATATATATATATATATATATATAGAGTTAGTCTATTAAGAGATGGAAAGCTGAATTCCTTATCTGAGCTGGAAGTGATCAGCCGTCCGATCTGGTTTGATTCAGATCGAATGGCTGAGATCAGATCCCGTTCTCCATCTTGTTTAGTTGAGGGTAAAATGGTCATTTCCCCCCTCTCCTTATCTTTTGGCATCCTGGCTCCCATCTCCAGCTCCCGCTCTCTCTTCGATCTGTTTGAAACCCTAGCCTCCTCTCCTTCGAATTACTCCCGCGCTCTCCTTCTTCGATGAAACCCTAATCGATCTGAGAGAAACCCCCATTCTCCTTCTACGATTTCTACTTTCTGAGAGAAACCCCCAACTCTCCTACGATTTCCCATTCTCCTTCTACGATTTCTTGAATCTGAGAGAAACCCCCAACTCAAATCCGCTGGTCGAATGGCTGTCTCTTTCTCTCTCTCTCTGCGATCGAAGACCCAAATCGCAATTAGGGTTGCGAGGCGCTCCCTCTCTCTCTTCGACGTCAAACCCAGCTTCCGATTAGGGTTTCGATTCCTCATCGATGGTTTGTTATCAACTGTAACCCTCTTCAGCGATGGTAATGTTCCCGTTCTCATATTTTGATTCCATTTCGTATATGGGTTTTCTTTGTTTTGATTATTGCTTTGATGGGTTTGTTGTTTTGGGGTTGAAACTAGATCTGGGTTCGAAATTTTTCGGTGTTTGAGATGTTGGGTTGTTATGGGTATGTTTAGATCTATTGAATATGATGTCTTTTTTAGATGGATCTCTAAGATCTGCATCAAAGAAGTGGAAAATGAATCACCCCATGTTGAATTTTGGTATTCACAGCTATTTTCGGTATATCAGAAGATGGCCCATGGCCATTTTTGTGTGTTGGTCTAGGCAATGATGATATGCACTGCCTAACAAGCTAATAAGTTACCACTAGTTGGCGCGGCATAATAATGCAGCCCTAGACACATTCTTAATGCTTGATTTGCAAAATGAATATATAGAAGTGTGTTCTGAGCCTACAAATACTTCAGTTCATGTGTTGAGGACAACTATGTTGATGAAAAATTTAGCTCTCCGAATAAGCTTGAGTAGAGCCTGCATTTATTTAATTAATTTTGAGTCGATTAAGACCTTTTAATAAAAAGGTAAGATTATGGGTAAAAATTTTGAGTCGATTAATTTTGAGTCGATTCTAAACCAAAAGTTGGTTTAGTATTTGCTAGTTTAGAGGAAGGTTATGAATTTTACAAAAAATATGCAAAATTAGCTGGTTTTTCTGTTCGCAAATCTGCTACAATGATGGATACTGTTACAAAGGAGAGGTATTCACAGTCATTTGTATGCTCCAAGCAAGGTAAGCCGACAACTTTAGATGAAGGAGTAGTGAATGTTGCCGACAACTTTCTTTTTTTCACAAAATGCATTTTGACTTTTGAATTATTGTTAATATGATTTTCTGTAGCTATGGAACATGATTCTATGTTTGATGTCACCTATGTGAACTGGGCAGCAAGTGTTCTGTATGGCTATGCTGTTATTGTACCAGCTGCATTCTACTTCTTGCTTCGATACTTTGGATCAAATGCAAGCCTAATACACCTGTGGTGCATGTGGGGATATTCTCTATTCGTCTTTGTCCCCAGCTCTGTCAGTTTCTTGTTACACAGTTGCATCTAAATAATGAACAAACAATTATGTACACTATTAGTATTAGAACTAAGATTGATTATAGTATTTGTGTGTTATTGTGGGAGAGGTATTTATGTTGAATGGGAAACTGAGATAAGGAAAAATCAAAATGTATTTGTGTTTAGATTTTTCATATTTGATAGCACCCTACATTGAAACTAGTTGCTAGGTTTAAAACTAACAAATTAGTTGTTAGTTTAAAACTAACAAATTAGTTGTCAGGTTGCTAACAAATTAGTTGTTTAAAACTAGTCGAAGAATAAAATTGAATCAAAATGAAACAACCAGAAACATATACATTCTAATTTCAACCACTGTGATTCCTTCTAATTTCGTTTTAGGTAATACCTCCCAATGGGGAGAGAGATTTTATATCCCAACGAAAATATATACATTGAAGTTAGTTATACCAAACATGATAAGTAGTTTTTATTTTCTTTGTTCAGAAATACTTAGCATGCTGATAGTCTATTATATTGCTTCGTTCTTTTTTCTAAGCCATCTTGATAAATTGCATTTGCATTTTATGGTGCAGGATATTGACAAGGAAATCACTGAGTTGAAACTATCTGTAAACCAAGTAGGTACCGAGCTTCTGAAGCAGTTTATCTAATAAATGCACCTTGTTGGAAGAAAATATACATGAAACTCTCTTTTAGCATACTTGGATCACGACTGATTTGTACATTAACATATTTTTTGTTCTTCTAATGAGAATGACAGGAAAAGAATTGTTGTCATCAATATATGTTGTAACCATGCACTTCATACGGACTTTGTTTTTTATGTATGATGAAATAAAGTTTCTCGTTGTGTTAAATCTCTTGTTTTTCCTATATATGTCTTATCTGAATGTGTTGATCTGTTTGTATATGAGAATCTGTGTTGTTATTATTGTGGTTGTTGCTATTCTGAGAAAATGGGAGGGATGATTTGGCAATAAACCTATTCAAACAATTAGGGAAAGCATATCTAGTGATTCAGTGAACATTACCAGAGAAAATGCACCTTGAGTTGTAGTTCTTGATTCAGGTAGTATATAAAAACATTTTAGAAGTTTCATCATAACTCTCTCTGCCATGTATTGCTTGAAGTCGAAGTCAAAGGAGGTGGTGGTATAACATCCTCAAAAAATTTCCTTTGTAACTGTGAAAATTCTTGGTCATGAGACCTCATATTGCTTTCCAAACCCCTTGTACTTTCCTCTTTAATCATCCACTCCTTTCCAAAATGAACACCAAACAGGAACAGTATCTCATTTGAAGGAACCATTATTCTTCCTGCTCTAAAGAATCTCTACAAACATCAAAAGAATGGATAATGCAGCATTACATGGAATATACACACAAAGAACATGGTAGTAGAGTTGCCATTAAGAAAGCAGATTACCCACAAAACAATTCAGAAACACTTTCAGGAATACTACATTAACAAACAAAACAGAATAAACAAAATTGAAGTTAATTTTGTTAATTTCTTACATTCATAACAAAATAAACAGAATAAAGAAAATGTGAGCCTTGGATTGAAGTTAATTTCTTATATTCAGAACATTACTCCAATACTTCCATTCAAAACACTCCCATTCATACACAACATTTTTCACTACTGCATTTCCTCACTCACAAAAAACATTCATCCTGACTATACAACCAAAGGCTGAATGGATGAAAAAAAAATTAAAACTACATATCCCTCTTTCACTATGTATAGACACCAACAAAAGTGCCCTGTAAGTACAAGGGAATACTCATTTTCTACAAAATATAACATACTTCAATTAAGATTATACAATTCTTCTTCTTTTCTTCTTCTTTTGCTGCTGCTTGTAAGCCTGGAGCCTGGAGCTGCTGCTGCATCATTCACCTCTTCTGTGTTCAAATAATTAAAATAAAATTGCATTAGGGGGGTTTGTCAAACAAGTTTTCATTCAAAAATTTTAAAGAATAAAAAATAGTAGGCTCAGAACTGGTTGTTTCTAACTAAGGCTACATTGGGGTGCCATGCCAACTAGTTAAAATAAATACATAATAAAGCATCAGTTCAAATCCAACTGTGCGCAACGGAAGTGAAGAAGTGGGTGGGTTTGATCCTCAGGGCAGGGAAATGACAAAAAAAAGTTCCCCATCAGTAAGTCAGTAAGTCATATGAGCAGAGATAACTCAGCAAAAAAACTCAGTGAACCGCAAACAGCTGACTAGAACTTAGTCAAAACAGTAGTGAATGATATGCATGATAGCTGAATGATATATCAGCTAAAACCAACACCAACACAAAATAGAACCAACAAAGTATATCAGCTAAAATAGCTTGATGACATGCATGATTACAACAACCTCGAAAGAATTTTCAGATCACAAGTTAATTCATCATTGCCTACACCAACACAAAAGAAAGATAGAAAGACCGATACCCATAAATCAAAATCAGATACTTCCCTGATCAATTTGTTGGTGTCCATCTTGTTAGAGTATCATCATCATCAATAATTTTGTTGATATGAAAACACTACCTGCCAAATTGAGTTTGAAGTTGAATTGAGTTTGAAAACATTATTTCAGGAAATTACTCTCTTAATAACATTAAAGAGTAAATTATTCTCTTAATAATAATTTTAGGAAAACATGTAACAAATAACAATAAAGAGTAAATTACCTGAAAGTCCATCTCTTCCAACTCAATCAGTTTGAGCACAAAATTATGAAAATCATTTTACTTGTCTTGTATAAATTTGTCATCACTTCCAGTAGAGAAAACTCATGATTCAACAAATTCATGCATAAACAAAATCAGTCATATACTTTTCATCACTGCCTACTAACTTGGTATTATTTGTATAAACAAAATCATTTTACCAACTTTATTAATATCGCATAATGAATGCTGCTGACTGCTTCAATATGTAGGCTAAAAAATCTCTGAAGAAGCATACTGAATGCCTATTCAGGGAAGCAATAGTGTAATAAACCAGAAATTTAGTCCTACGAATCCAAAATAGAAAGCAGATCTCACAAACATCAAAGAAGATCATTACCAAAACCTGATACAAGTTCAAACCATCAGTTAAGTATCTAAAAACATGACATAGATCTCCAAAACCCTGCCACTGGTTGAAAAAGAGCTTCAATTCCTGCTCCTGTTTGAGAAAGACCTATTGACAGCCATCAGCACCATCAACTTCATAAATCATTATGCATCAAATTAAAGGATTAACTAATAGGAGCTTCAGCAGCTGAATCCATAATCAGCCTAACGAAAACAACACAGCAACAGCAGCCTTTAACAATCAATGATGAAGCATAATTGATTCTTAATTTTATAAATACCTTGTCGTGTAAATTGTATCCTGAGTAAATAGATAGTCATGCTGTACCTTTCTTTCTTACATTTAAGGAAAAGAGAGAAAATTTGTAGTTAACCTTTGCCCCTTCCAACATTGATTTTGTTATCAAGAGTTGGATTTCATACTTTCATTCCTAGCCATATGTTAATTAAAGACGATTTGGCATTTGAATCTAATTTAACTGGCTAAAAGGAGGGACAGACAACTACCTAGCAACATTCTGTCCAAAAAAAAAAAAAAAGGCTAGCTAGCAACAACTTGGAGTTGTGCTGTCTACACCAGCCATAGATGAACTCGGCATTATGAATAAGGTCCTAGGACTATAAGAAAAAATCAATAGCTGTGAATACCAAAATTCAACATGGGGTGATTCATTTTCCACTTCTTTGATGCAGATCTTAGAGATCCATCTAAAAAAGACATCATATTCAATAGATCTAAACATACCCATAACAACCCAACATCTCAAACACCGAAAAATTTCGAACCCAGATCTAGTTTCAACCCCAAAACAACAAACCCATCAAAGCAATAATCAAAACAAAGAAAACCCATATACGAAATGGAATCAAAATATGAGAACGGGAACATTACCATCGCTGAAGAGGGTTACAGTTGATAACAAACCATCGATGAGGAATCGAAACCCTAATCGGAAGCTGGGTTTGACGTCGAAGAGAGAGAGGGAGCGCCTCGCAACCCTAATTGCGATTTGGGTCTTCGATCGCAGAGAGAGAGAGAAAGAGACAGCCATTCGACCAGCGGATTTGAGTTGGGGGTTCCTCTCAGATTCAAGAAATCGTAGAAGGAGAATGGGAAATCGTAGGAGAGTTGGGGGTTTCTCTCAGAAAGTAGAAATCGTAGAAGGAGAATGGGGGTTTCTCTCAGATCGATTAGGGTTTCATCGAAGAAGGAGAGCGCGGGAGTAATTCGAAGGAGAGGAGGCTAGGGTTTCAAACAGATCGAAGAGAGAGCGGGAGCTGGAGATGGGAGCCAGGATGCCAAAAGATAAGGAGAGGGGGGAAATGACCATTTTACCCTCAACTAAACAAGATGGAGAACGGGATCTGATCTCAGCCATTCGATCTGAATCAAACCAGATCGGACGGCTGATCACTTCCAGCTCAGATAAGGAATTCAGCTTTCCATCTCTTAATAGACTAACTCTCTCTCTCTCTCTCTCTCTCTCTCTATATATATATATATATATATATATATATATATATACTACACTATATTATACTAGTATATTATACCTCCAAGAAATACGGGAAGTTACATACACCCCCTCTTAAGAATTTGGCTTCCTTGCTGAGTACGGAGCATGCAACCTAGTGCAGGATCTTCTTTCTAGCCGATGTGGAGCGGAGTACCCTGATTCAGCTAATTCTAGGCCAACGCGCTGCATCAGCTCCCTCTCAAGCATACATCTCGCCAATGTGGAGTGGAGTACCATGATTCAGCTAATTCTAGCATACCACCCCTGGCCAAACTGCCAGCATACTGACCTCAGCTTCCTCTCAGGCTTACATCTCACCCGCTCTTTTCCCACACTCTGTGTCGAAAGTCGGCTTTGATACCATTTCTAATGCCTCGGCCCCTGCTCACACAATTTATTTATTTATTTATTTATTAGTACAATTACCCACCACAGGCTGCCTCTCAAAAGGTGGTTAACCGATTTGGTGACTCTTGATCATAGGCAATATTATTTTTTAATTATTTACAAATTCTCCAAATGTGGGACAAATCAATTCCACAACGCCACTTCCTTCTCACGTGTGCTGATGCACACAACCAGGCTTACCCCTGGGCCCCATGCACCAACACCCACACACATCTGCCCCCTCTCCTTCCTGGTCCCCCACACACCATGTCACCCACGTGACGACAACAGCAACCCATCTCATCCATTTTAATACAATATTGCTATTATATATATATATATATATATATATATATATATATATATATATATACTAGTATATTGAATACGGGATGTTACAATGACCCCGCTGGATAAGCACTTTGATCTCCTCCTTGAGGGCCCGGCAATCATCTGTGTCGTGACCATGGTTCCTGTGAAATCGGCACCACCTGTCTCTGTTCTCCGCTTCGATGGGGTATTCATTCTAGGGGAAGCGCGAAGCAGCCCTTCCTTGTCTACGGGCGGCACAAATTGTTGTCATCTTTGTGGATTTTTTGAGATCCTTCTTCGTTTGCAATCCTCCTTTTGTTCCCAGAGGTGGGCTCTTCTTAACCAAGAGATTTGAGAGCCTCTTCAGCTTGGATATATTTCTCACTCCTAAGCTGGAGTTCCGAGATGTCCCAAGGAAGCTTCGTGGCAATGGATGCCTTGAGGTCGGCTTTATTGATATTTTTGATGTGATAGTTATTTGCAAGTGTATAAAATCACAACAAGTAGTATAGATAAGTAAAAAGAGTGTCGAACTCACAAGGAATAATTATTTTATTGAGTACCGAAATTACTAGCTTAACTACTATTTGGAAAATTGAACTTCATTAAAGAAAGCAACTAAATTAAATTAATCTAAAGAACTAACTAAATTAATTATAAGGAGCGAAATCTGAAATTTTGTTGTTTATTAATTGCAAGACTAATTCTAGGGATTTTGACTTCACCTGGTTAATCCTACACAATTCATAACTCCATGTCAGTAAAAATATTATTTTTCCAAGTTGTAGACCAAAATTCCCAAATTATTCAATATTCTCTCTCAAGAAATTTCAAAAATATTCTTAATTAATTATTTGTTATAGTTCATGCACAAATTACTAATTGAAAATTCATTAAGATCAATGAGTTTTTTTAACGGTCACTTTAACAGCGGTTCGATTTTGTAACGATGTTTAATTTTATTAATTCGAAATCAAAAATTACTAGTTCGGTCTCTCCTGATTTAATAAATCATACAAAAGTTGGCCAAACAATTGTAAGCATTAAGAACAAAAATCAAACACACATCCATGAAAAAATAGAAAAATAATATGGAATTAAAATTGTGTTCTCAAAACTAGGCTACATCCAAGCTCTAGAAAAATAAATTTAGTTCACACTGGTTTTGCAACTAACAAACATAGTATTTGATTGCATAATGAAAAGGAGAAGAGAAGAAAGAACTCGTTTTATTGTTGTCGCTTGAAGCCGTCAAGATCCCTCTTCTTCAATCTCTTTCTCTTCAAGATCTTCTTTTAATCTCTCTCTAGCCTCTAAGTTCTCCCTCTCTGTAGTTCACATTCGCATCTATGTATAGCCCCCAAAGAAACCATAAAAAGAGATATAAAAATACAGCCCATCGGACCCGAAACCCGCATTCAAAATATAACATCAGCGCCGATGTGGTCGACTGCAACTTTGGACGGTCGATCGTCGCGCCCTTCACGTGTCCTGGGTCTGGATAGAGAGAGGGACGGTCGATTGAAACTTTGGAGGGTCGACCGACACGCTCTTCACGTGTCCTGGGTTTGGACAGAGAGAGGGACAGTCGACTGCGCAGTCAACTGCAACTTCGGTCGGGTGTGCGGTCGACTGTCCACTTGCTATTTTCTGTGCACAGGCTGTAGAAAAATTGATTTTCCGAAGCTAAAAAATTCCGTTTGTGACGCATGAGTACTCGTTTCGAAGAAGACTCGACGACCGACAACTTTCATTTATAGCTCATATTCAGATTCGTTCATCTTTAGGTTCAAAATAGCCGAACAAGATATAGGTGCTATTCTTGCTGCATTTTCACCTTGTTTTATTCTCCAACTCCAAGCTCCATAACTTCGTGTATTTGAGTCCATCATGATAACATCCATCTCATTCCTTAAAAAACTAATAAATAAATAAAATTGAGTAGAAATAAGATGAAATTCAAATAAATAAACAGAAACTCATAATTTTTATACGTGAAATGAGTAATAAAAGCAGATATAAATTATACTCATCAATTGAGTCTGAATGCGGCGGCTGCCACTGCTTGATCGAGAGAAGCGATAGACCGGGACTTAGCGGTGAAACGTAAGACAAAGTCCCTGAGCTGTTCCCCTTTTCTCTGACACAGGTCCAACAAGGATGAACTTGCCTTTTCGGTTCGACGGCTGCTGACAAAGTGGGTGAGGAAAAGTTTTCCAAACTGATCGAACGAGAAGGTCAAACTGGGAGATAGGCAGGAGTACCAATCTCTTGCTGGCCCCTTCAATTTGGCAGGGAAGGTCTTGCAGAGGAGATGGTCCGAGGGCCTGATGGATCATCACAAGAGTTTTAAAACTCTCAATGTGATCAGCCGAATCAGACTCTTAGTTGTAGGACTCGAAGTGAGGCGGCTTGAAGGTCTTGGGGACATGGGCTTCCATGATCGTCTTGGAGAAAGGAAGTCTGCTTGGATGAAAGATTTTAGCCTGTTGGTCTTCCTCTGGGTTGGTCTTGTTTAGACGGTCCTCCATCTATCGGAGGCGGAGAAGAACCGAGTTGTCCCTTTGGTCGGATATTATCGACCCACGAGACTCTCCTTCATGTACGGTTGCGAGAAGATGACTATTTATTTATTGGCCTCTGTCTGGGGTGACGTTGAGGGCTTGGAGGATTTTATTTTTTAAATTATTAAACCCTGCTTTGGTGACAGGTTCCTGTTCATCTTCGTTGGCCCCATGAACTGATTGACTAGCTGCGGTCTAACTCCTTTGCTGCCTAGAGGGAGGTGACCTTCTTCACCCCTGGGAGAGGGGGTTCTTCTACACCCCTTTGGAGAGGGGTTCTTCTCCGCATCTGCCTCTGAGGAGAGAGACTTCTCCTGTTTCCCTGATGTTCTGGACTAGGGGGCCCGTCATGAGTTCGCCTTTCGTTTAGACGGATTCAGAGGTCGGTTCCCTGCTGGCAGTTGACGATAACTTGACGAAGATCTAGTTGTGGTTGGGGCGCTATTGAAGGGGACGCAGTACGAGCCGATCCTTGGTTTTCGATGAACGGCCATGCAGGTGGTTGTTTAGGATGACTTCGATGGAAGCCACCCGGTGTTGCCCCTCTGGGCGAAGACTGGATCTGCTTAAGAGGGGGTTGTTTGAGTCGAGATTGTTGATCTGCTTGAGACTACTGAACCTATTGAAGGTGCTGAGGTGGGTCCTCCGCGATGGGAGGATGTGATGGAAAGATGGCTGGCTCGCTGACTGGTAGTCGTCGTCCTCGCCTTCCTTCTTGGAGGCATGATGGAAAAGGTGGTTTCGGATCGACGAAGTTGGATCAGTGACCTTTTCTTTTATCACTGACAGCGCCAATCTGTTGCTGCTTATTTATGTATGGGAGCAAAAAGAAACGTGAATTCTTTAAATAAAAAACAATAAAGATCGAACCTTCGCTATTCGTCAATTTTGACCGTCAAAAAGCTACTCTTGACTCCGAGATCTGATTGTTAGGAATAGTTGAGATCTCTCATCTAGACTTGCAAACAAGTTTGAAACACCGGGGGTGGCCCCGGCGACAGTCCCTTTGATGCCCAAGTCAGAAACTCGAAGATATTATTGGTTTTGAGAGCGAAGTTGTCAGTAACCTTGTTTCTGAGGAGGTCATGAGGTATATATAGTTGCCGAGTGGGCCATTTTCAAGATATTCATATATCTCTACTTCCCGATGGTTTGATAGAGTCAGTTGTGCCATCCATATGAATAGATCGAGTCTGGACTCCTCTCTTGATGAAGAGATAGAGTTTTCAAACTCTCTCTTGTGTATGGGTGGATAGAATCAGTTACTTCCTAAAAATAGGTGTTTTAAACTGGGTTTGATGAATCTGGACTCCTTTGCATTGCGGTTGTTGTAACAATCCCTATTACAGGTTGGATCAAGTCACTGGGCTTGAAAACGGCCAAGCTTATCTTGTCAGACCTGTATCTACTGAAATTATTGTTTTACCCTTGAGAGCTTTAAGATTCGTGCCCGATTTGGACGGTCCCAATTTTGTTCTATTTTTACCCATATCACTACTGTTCCTCAATTCCCAAAATTTGGAAATATAGGAAACGACAGCTGATTTTTTGCCAAAATTTTTAAATTTTGGAAATAAGGAGAAAGACTATAGATGCTCTAAGTCTATCCAGTTGAGTCTAATCTTCACTCAATCTACCAAGTACTTGAGTACACTTGATAAAGTTAGATGAGAGGTGATGGATTCAATTTTGTCAACAGATGGAATTAATATGAAATACTGAAAAATTCCTCTTTCCGAACAGGGAAAACCGAATGCTAAAGAAAATTACATATATGCATTAAACTTGCGTCTTTGTAGGATAAAGCAACATCACTTCGTCAAACAGAAAATAGATTTCAATGCATACTGTAAATCACCCTGGAGGGTGTGAATAGGGCGATTGTGCAGAAATTAAAAAATTAAAGGTAGTGCGTAAAGTAAAGAGACAGAGTAAGAGAAACCAAACAGAGCAACGAGAAAGACACAGCGATATAACGTGGTTCGACCCCCAGGTCTACGTCCACACCACCTACTTGTAGCAACTCTCCGCCACAAGCGTTCCACTATACTTTAAACCATCATATAGTGATTCTCGGAATTCAGGCCGAGAAACCTATCACATCTGCAGGGCTACTACAACAAGCCCCACAATACTCACCGAAGTGGAAAAGAAAGTAAAACTCTCAAGATCTAGAAAAGACCTTGACTAAAGAAAATAGAAATCTCTCACACTTGGAGTATTGATTAAATGATTAGTTCAGAAGAGTTATAATACCAAGGGATGAAGAATACACTGTGAATTCGCCACAATTTATAGAGAAGAGAAATGTATCTTTCCGAAAAAGAAAAGATATTTCTGAAATCGTCAAATCTGCACTTGGATGGTCGACCGCAATAATGGACAGTCGACCGTTCATCATTTAACTCGTAATTCGAGCGATGAACAGTCGACTTACTCATCTTTCCAACATAGATGTGCGGTCGACTATTATTGCAGTCGACTGTGCGGTCGACCGCAGTTGTGCAGATTCGACTTTCAATTGGCGATTTCACTTTGTATTCTTTCCAAAATTAATTTATCAATCAATACTACTTTACATATATGTTCCTCTTATGAATAGGAAAAAATCATTTGATTTGTTGGCTTTGAATCACATGTTTCTTGAGGAGCACTCTTTCTTGATTTTTCCAAACTTTTCTTATTCATGCCTCTTTTATTTGTTTTTGAATCTTTTGAATCTTTTATATTAATTTTTCTTTTCCTTTTTTTCCTGCAAACCTAAACTGAAGATATTAGTAGTAAGTGATACATTTTGTGCACACCAAACTTAGTTTAACAATCTCCCCCTTTTGATGTGGACAAAACATATCTTAGAATTTTTAAAAATCTAAAACAAAAATGTATTAGAAGAGTTTTAATTACTCCCCCTAAAGCTAGTACTCCCCCTAAATTTATGCATGGAAGATGTTAATAAATGAGAGTACATAATATAACACATATATAATGATCAAAACTTGTATGAAGAACATGCATGAGAAATAAGCAAATTTTGGGGAATATAACATTTTTGAAAATCAAAACAGAAAATCTATTTATATGATACCGTTGATTGCGAAACTCTTTGACATACAGTGGGAGCTATTCATGGTTTCATAGATTTGAGATTTGCCCAGTACATACGAGAGATATAGATTAAAAGATTAAAAAAAACTTCAAATAAATATCAAGTATAATTTTTCTAAGAACTAAAAACATAGATGAATTCTAAGACTTCTCCCCCGTTTTGGAACACACCAAAAGAAAAGAAAATACAACAGCCAAAAATCACAAAACAGAGGCAAAATCGGTTGACCGGATGGTCGACCGTAAAGCAATTTAAAAGCCAGTTGTCGACTGTAAAATAAATAGAGAATGAACCGGTTGACCGCAAAGAAATTTAAAACATAGTTGTTGACTGTAAAAAAAATAGAGAAAGAGCCGGTCGACCGCAAAACAAATTAAAACATTTTTGGCAATTAAAAAAACAGAGGAGAAACCAGTCGACTGTAAACCTTTGTAGACTAACAGTCGATCGTCCAGTCGACCAAAAGCACAATTTAAGCAGAAATATCAATAACGTTTAATTCACCTTTGAAAAAATAAAATCGTTTTTCATCCAAAGGTTTAGTAAAATTATCAGCAAGTTGAGAATCAGTGGACACATACTCAAGAATTATAATTCCCTTTTGAAAATGATCTTTAATAAAGTGATATTGAATTTCTATATGCTTTGTAAGACTATGTTGATCAGAATTTTTGGTCATATGAACAGTGCTAGTATTGTCGCATTTAATCCGAATATGATTAAAAAATACCTTGTAGTCTTCTAAAGTGTGTTTCATCCATAATACCTGCGCACAGCAAGACCCGAATGTGATATATTCTGCTTCGACAGTAGAGAGGGTTACAGGATTCTGTTTCTTGGATGCCCATGAGACAAGGCAGTCCCCCAAGAAGTGACATGTACCGCTAGCACTTTTTCTGTTTTTTAAGTTCCCGGCATAGTCTGCATCGGAGTACCCTACAAGAAAAAAGTTTCTATTTTTCGAGTACCAAAGTCCAGTATTATGCATGCCTTTAAAATATCGAATAATACGCTTAAGGGCAAACAAATGTGATTCTTTGGGACATGATTGAAAACACACAGATAAAAAAACACTATCATGATATCTGGACGAGATGCAGTAATATAAAGCAAACTACCATTCATACCACGATAGGTAGAAATATCAACATTGTTACCATATTCGTCATTGGATAGCTTAGTGGTAGTTGCCATAGGTGTTTTGTAGGCATTTGCACTCAAGACCAAACTTTTTGACTAGTTCTTTTGAATATTTGGATTGATTTATGAAGACGCTATCCTTTCGTTGTTGTATTTGAAGCCCAAGAAAGTAGGTTAGTTCACCCATCATACTCATTTCAAATTCATCCTGCATTTGCTTAGAGAATTCCTTGTAAAGATTTTCATTAGTAGATCCAAATATAATATCATCAACATAAATTTGAACAATTAAAATATCTTTAGAAACATGTTTTATAAATAGTGTAGTGCCTACTTTCCCTTTAGATAAACCTATGTAAAGTAAAAAAGAACTTAGTCGTTCATACCAAGCACGAGGAGCTTGCTTCAAACCATACAAATCTTTATCAAGACGGAATACATGGTTTGGGTGTGTGGGATCAGTGAACCCTGGTGGTTGTGAAACATAAACTTCTTCCGAAATAAAACCATTTAAAAAAGTACTTTTGACATCCATTTGAAAAAGAGTAAAGTTCATATAAAAAGCAAAAACAAGTAAAATGCGAATGACTTCAAGCCGTGCAACAGGTGCAAAAGTTTCATCAAAATAAACACCTTCTTGTTGGTTATAACCTTGTGCAACAAGATGAGTCTTGTTTCTAACAATGGTACCCGATTCATCCAACTTGTTCCTAAACACCCACTTAGTTCCAAGTACGGTTCTATTGTGGGGTCTAGGGACAAGTATCCATACTTGATTCCTTTAGAATTGATTAAGTTCTTCTTGCATTGTCATGATCAAGTTATTATCTTGCAAGACCTCCTTAATATTTTTAGGTTCAAGTATAGAGATGAATGCGGAGAAGCACATGAAATTTTGAGCTTGTTCGAGTAGTTAACCCTTTTGACATGTCGCTTCGTATAAGATTTGGTGGATGACTAGACATGATTTTCCAAGCGGGGCGCCTTTCGTTGGTGGAAGGTTGATGTTGTATGTGATCATCTTCCATGGCGTCAATTTGTTATGTATGCATCTCTTCTATTTGGGATTTGTAATTGTTATGATTGATGGATGTGTCTTCATCTTGAGGGAACTCATGATTTTGAGGATCCACATTTGGCCCTTGTTCAATATGTACCTGTTTCTTTTCAACACGAATACCTGTCTTATCATCATCAACAACATGCAATATTTCTTTTGTGAAGAGATTAGTTTCATCAAATATAATATCAATGGATTCTTGAATTGTGCATTTTCTTTTATTAAATACACGATATGTATTGCTACTTAGGGAATATCCTAAGAATATGCCTTCATTACTTTTACGATCATATTTTCCTATGTTATCTAGAGTTTTCAAAATAAACACTTTGCACCCAAAGAAACGAAAGTAACTCAAGTTAGGAAATTTTTCATAATATAGTTCAAAAGACATTTTCTCAAGATATTTCCTAATGATTAGCTAGTTAATTATATAACATGCTGTATTGACAGCTTCTACTCAAAATGACTTTGGTAAATCATTTTTACTAAGCATGGTTCGGGCCATTTCTTGAACAGATTGATTTTTTTCCTTTCAACAACTCTATTTTGTTGAGGAGTTCGAGGACAAGAGAACTCATATTTTATTTCCTTTTTGTCACAAAATGATGTAAAGAGTTCGTTTTGAAATTCCCCACCATGATCACTACGAATAGTAACAATGGTGAGGCTTTTCTCATTTTTCACTCTATGACAATATTTTTGAAAAAACATATGATGTGTCATCCTTTTTTGACAGAATAACAACCAAAGTGAATCTGCTATAGTCATCAACAATTATAAAGGCATATCGGGCACCTCCATTACTACGTATTCATGATGGTCCAAACAGATCCATGTGCAAGTGTTCGAGGGGTCTAGAAGTTGATACCATTATCATGGGCTTGTGAGAACTTTAGTTTGCTTGTCGAACTAACACGACTCACAAGGTTTATCTTTCTCAAATTTGATTTTAGGAATCCCCCTTACAAGCTCCTTGGTGAAGAGTTTGTTGAGATTATCCATGGCTGTGTGTCCAATTCACTGATGCCATAACCAACCATCCTCGTTCTAGCAACAAAGTATCTCATATTTTCTTGTGCTAATTCATTAGAGTTTATAACATATACATTATTGCATCTGTTAGCGAGCAATAAAAATCATTTATTGCTATCTAGTACAGTGCATACATTTTTATCAAAAGTAACATTATAACCTTTGTCACATAATTGGCTGACACTAAGTAAATTGTGTTTCAAACCTCTTACTAGTAGAACATCCTCAATGGAGCATGAAGAACCAAAATTTATTTTACCTTTACCGGTGGCTTGACCAGTGCTATTATCTCCAAAGATGATGTCATTCCCTCTTCCCCTTGATAGTGATGCAAAGTATTTATTTTCACATGTCATATAGTTTGAGCATTCACTATCAAGGTACCACCGATCTTTAGTCTTGATGCGTTGAGGTACCTACATCAAGATTAGTAGGTATAATTTTGGGTGCCCAAGTTTGTATTGAACCTGCATTTATATTCTTTCTCACCCAAACGA
>JACEHZ010000363.1:0-35000 GCA_017893485.1 Hemerocallis citrina
AATTAGTATTCCTTTTTAATGAACAATTATAAGAAATATGCCATAATTTACAGCAGTAGTGACATGTGATATGATTATGCCTTGAATCATACATACGTGCATAGTTTTGTGTTGATTTGTAATTATTTTGATGACTATGCACATGTGTATGACATAATTGCTTAGATTTTTGATGTAGTATTGGTTCATCGTAACCAAGCCCTCGATTATCATGAAAAGATCTTGAATTCTTTGTAATAAGATAACTGGGCCCTTCGTATTTTTCAACCATTTTTTCAAGCTCAATTATTCTATTACAAAGCCTTTTCCTAGTCTTCTCATCGTCTTTTGTATTCTAACGAAGAGTGTCTAGGATAGCATCAAATATTCTATTTCGTTCGAGGGCCTCTTTACAACCTTCTACTACTTCATCAAATTTTCTTTTGCATTCAATTATGTCATTAGTGAGTTTAGCAATATAAAAAGATTTCTCATGAATTTCTCTTAGATTTTCATCATGTGTTGCTAAGGATTCTTGAATTTGTTGTTTTAAGTACTCATTTCCTCTATCAAAACATCATGATCTTTTCTAAATGACTCGAATTTTTTCATAATCAAAGAATTTTTATTTTTCATGATTTTTAGTAATGCAAGAGTCATGTGATTCATTTGACATTTGTTTATATTGTCTCAATTCACGACTTAATTTCTTAGCATAATTTTTTAATCCATTACACATGTCTACTAAATCATCATATGTGGGTTCTTCGATTACCTCTTCTTGAGATGATGATTGCACCTCACCATTCCCAAGAACCATGAATCCAAAGTTGTTGTGATCTTGTTCTTCCTCGCTGGAGTCTGAATCTAGCCATTTTGCCTTCAACGCCTTCTTACTCAATCATGGATTGGAGTGGTATTAGTCCTTGTTTCTGTCCTGTGAGATGGGACAGTTTGCGCGAATATGTCATGGCTCTTGCATTTGTAACATACGTCGTCTTTGTCCTTTTCTCTTTCTCATTGAAACCTACTATATTTTTTGTGTTTAAGATACTTATGAAATTGCTTGGTCAACAATGCGATGTCTTCTCTGATTCTTCACGATCTGACTTTGTTTTTGTTTATCGAGATTTTTCTGCTTTCAAAGCGATGGTCTTCTATTCGGTTTTAGGTTCAATCCCGATGTTCTGCCAGTATCTCTTGGTTTCGGTCATCTCCATCTCATATGTCTTCAACTTTCCTTGGAATATGTAGTAATCGAATCTCTTTTCCTCAAGAGTCTCCCTCATTGCAGCAGCTTTTACGTTCTATTCCGGCGTGACAATTTATGAGTTTTCCGACCTTTCGGTCATCATCCAACCCCTTACCTAAGCTCTCATGCTCGTGTGCGATATTTTCGAAACGGTCAAGCATTTAATCTACGTTCTCTCCCACCAACATACGAAAAACATCAAACTTATAAAAGCATAAATTAACTTTTGCTTTTACCTCAGATACGGTTCCCTCATGCCGTTTTAGCATGTTGTTCCAAATTTCGTACGCCATCTTGTAATTTTGCCCACACCGCATCAATTCTTCATTGTTTTAACTTGCATAAAGTGCTGTCATAGCTTTGGAGTTTGTAGTTTTTAGGGCTAGTTCCCTCTTTTGTAAAAGCCATCTTTCCTTCGCTGACAGGAATGTCTATTTTGTTTATGCAAATGTTCCATACTTCTTCACTAAGCATCCGCAAAAAGTGATACAAACAAACTTTCCAAACATCATAGCATTCTTCATCAAAATAAGGTGAACGTGTTAGACTTGTCCCATTGGAGATGAATAGCTCTGATGAGTACAAGTTCTCGGGAGGATGGATTTCGGTCATTGGACCTTTTACTTAAGCTTTTAATCTTTTAGTAAGCACCTCGCTCTGACACTACTGTAAATCACCCTGGGGGGGTGTAGGGTGATTGTGCGGAAATTAAAAAATTAAAAGTAGTGCGTAAAATAAGGAGACAGAGTAAGAGAAAGCAAACAGAGCAACAAGCAAGACACAGCGATATAACGTGGTTCGAACCCCAGGTTTACGTCCACACCACCTACTTGTAGCAATTCTTCGCCACAAGCATTCTACTATACTTTAAACATTTGTACAGTGATTCTCGAAATTCAGGCTGAGATACCTATTACACCCGCAGGGCTTCTACAACAAGTCCCGCAATACTCACCGAAGTGGAAAAAAAAGTAAAACTCTCAAGATCTAGAAAAGACCTTGACTGAAGAAAATAAAAATCTCTCACACTTGGAGTATTGATTGAATAATTAGTTCAGAAGAGTTATAATAGCAAGGGTGAAGAATACACTGTGAATTTGTCACAATTTATAGAGAAGAGAAATGTATCTTTCTGAATAAAAAAAAAAGATATTTTCGAAATCTTCAGATCTGCACTTGGACGGTCGACCGCAATAATGGACAGTCGACCGTTCATCGTTTAACTCATAAGTCGAGTGATGACTGACTCATCTTTCCAACATAGATAAGCGGTCGACTGTTGTTGCGGCCGACCGCAGTCGTGCACATTCAACTTTTAATTGGCGATTTCACCTTGTATTCTTTCCAAAACTAATTTATCAATCAATATTACTTTGCATATATGTTCTTCTCATAAACAGAAATAAATCATTTGATTTGTTGGCTTAGAAGCACATGTTTCTTGAGGAGCAATCTTCCTTGATTTTCCAATTTTTCTTATTCATGCCACTTTTGTTTGTTTTTTAATCTTTTGAATCTTTTATATTAATTTTTCTTTTCCTGTTTTTTCTGCAAATCTAAACTGAACATATTAGTAGTAAGTGACACGTTTTGTGCACGCCAAACTTAGGTCAACACATACATAGCTCAGTTTGTTTCTTTCTATAATGAAACATGTTCGTCATACTCAATCTTTTTCCTAAAAAGGAAAATTGAGATATAGATCACATTATGTAAATTTAGTTCTGGGGGATTTTTTTTCCATGGTATTCCTAATTTGATTTTAAAAAATTGTTTCTAAAGACAAAGACAGCCTTCTTGGTTAATACCAAGAGCTGGCAGCAATACATATGACATTATATATCCCTACTCATCCTATCAAGATAATGCCTTCTTTTTATGTGGACTTAAAATTTTATATAATCCGTAAGTGCAGATTTGTTCTTTTTTCTTCCTGGATGCTAAGGTCTTAATCTAGAGGTGGGATTCTATTGTTGACGCCAAAGAGAGGACATACAGTCTTCGACATTTGTATTTCACTTCATAATGGAATAAAGAATCATCATGCGTCTATTTATTTTTTATTCTTGTTTTCTATATATAATTATACTATACGATTAGTTTTTTTTTTGATCATATACTATACGATTAGTTGCCACTGAGTTGTTGAGATTAATTTATAACCACATGATATGCACAGAAGATATAGCAGTATCTTGACAGAGACATCTTATATGTTTAATATTAAATTTATGCTGCAGAAATTAGACAAAAACTTTTTTTCTACCGTGCCAATTGTAAGGAACATTAACGTTTGGTAGTCAGCCTACAAACTAATGAATAACGGTTTGATCTCTATTGCACTATTTTGTTTTGTGGGAAAAAAAAGTACGTATAAGTGTGTCACAACAGTCTTACTAAAAAAAAAGAAGGTAATTTAACCCTTTTGTGAAAAAAAATAACAGAGAGAAATTTTTTTCCCCATTAGTTAGTCTGTTCGTTGCTAGTGAAAAAGTTGAACCCGCTTGTACTGAAAAACTCGCCAATTAACATTTATATTATTCAAGGTAAAGTATAGGTGTGTGTGGCTATTATTAGAATTATGTCTTGTATACTAACTGTTCAATTAGAGAAAGAGACGATGAAGCACGGAGGTCGAAGCATCGAAGAGAGACGAAGACGAAAACATGTCAACAAAGCATTCATGCACAGAGGCATGTACAGTCGACTGTACACACCTCGGGTTTGATCACTATTGAGGTGCGGTCGACCGCACTTGGGTGCAGTCGACCGCCCACTGCTGTACACTACAAATTAATTAGGATACAGTGGCGTTTTTACCCCGGCACTTTAATTAAACGCCGGGGAAGAATTAATTAAAAAAAAAAGACTTTTATTCACCGGCGCTTTATACGAAACGCTGGGGTTAGAGTATATTCCCCGGTGTTGTATAAGACGCACCGGGGAAGTTAGCTAATTACGTTTTAATGTACAATAACCACAGTTTTATTCTTTAATATATAATTTCCTTTACTAAAATCCCCTCCTCCATTTCGTCCAAAACCCTAGACGCGCGAAATTTTTGCTTCTCTCCAAAACCCTCGCGCGCGACTCCTCCGAATCTCCAAATCCCCTCGCCTCCTCCAAATATCCAAATCGCTCGTCTCCTCTCCAAACCCGTCGTCTCCTCTCCAAATCCTCCCTCGTCTCCGAATCTCCTCTCCAAATCGCCTCGCGCGTCACCCTCTCCAAATCTCCTATCGCTCAGTGCCGCTACCCAAATCCCCTATCGCTCAAACCCTATCGCTCCTCTCTCAAACCCTATCGCTCCTCTCTCAAACCTTATCGATCGTCTCCTCCGCCGTGCTCCTCTACCGTGCTCCTCCGCCGTACGCCATCGTTCTCCCCCTCTCTCTAGCTCTCAAACCCTCTCTTATCTCCGGTATGATTATTTTCGACTTTTAATTAATTTTTTATTTTGTAATGAAATTGTTTGGGATTTTGTGCTGAATAATCTGTGATTTAGGGGTATTTTGCGATTTGAGAATGGGCTGGGATTTGATAATGTGGACTAATTAGGGTTTGTTGTATTTGAAGGATGCAAATAAATGAACAATTAGCATTAGAAAGATGCACCTAATTTCTGACTTTTGACTTTGGCTAATGTCCATCCTTCTAATTTTATTTTAAAAATTAGAAGGATGCACCTAATTCAGATCTAAAGCCTAAAGCCTAAAGACTCATCAGTTGTTATTCACCTAATTCAGATCTAAAGCCTAAAGCCTGCTAAGAAAACTGCTTGATATTAGGGATGTTGATGTAAATGGAGTGAATTTGTGTATTTCATAAGCAAATGTTGATATTATCTGCATATAGAATATCCATGTTTTGTGACCAAAATTAACGGGTATTATTGGACCTGTCAAACTATGAAAAGAAATTGAGTTTAATTTAGTGTATTCCTTAAGTTATTCAATCTATCTAGGTATTGTCTGCGTTCCACTTTTTATTTATATTTGTTCATACTATAAGTTTTCAAAGGTAAGTATTGTACAACTTCAGTTTCATTATAAACATACGGTAGCTTACCATTCGGCCTTGCTTCATTTATTTTAAGACCTGGAGTAGTACATAATTTAATCAATTTGTTAGAAACAAGTAGAAAAAAAACACAATTTTTATGTAAATCATCAGAAAGTGACGGAGACATACCTGCATAATGAGTGTACCTGCATAATATGTTTGTGAATGCTTACGAACTGCATGTGTACCTGCATAATGAGTGTTTATTGCATTGATGAGCATGAAGGTTTATATCTGTGCACATTTAATATGCTTGTCTTCTTACACCTAGGTTTTACTAATTACTGTGTTCTACACTCCTGTCTACATTGTTATATAGCGATCTTTTTTATTTGTTATTCAAATTAATGTTGTTTTCATCCTTTCCTTTTCCTTTCTGTTGAATGCAACATCTAGTGTGCATCCAAGGTAGGAATTCATAAGTGAACATGTACGATTTCTAGCTTCAAGAACATATTTACAGACCATTCTTTGTGAAGACGACGAATATGTTGTGGTGGAGAACGAGGGAGAATGTTGGTTAGGATGTTAATTTGCTTTTGCACTTGACAAGAGAATTCTTTAAAAATAGGACCTTGGGACGTCAGGCATGACATTATATCTGTAAGAAGAGAGTACAAATACATACTTAGATTATATATATGCATACATGCAAACGTTGCAATCATGTTTCTATAGTACAGTTATATATTTTGTTACTTATTGCTAACAACTTAACAACTTATACATAACAACTTCACAGAAATAATAGGTGTTTGATATGGCTAAAAATGGGGTTAAATCGGAACCGTCCAAATTGAGTACGAATCTTGAGACGTGGGGGTAAAATGGTGATTTCGCCTACAAGAGGGCCCGAAATAGGTGTTGGGTATTCTCCCCAAGAACCCAATAACCTACGAACGGACCCACCAACAAGAGGGTGCGGGTCTTAACCTGCTGCACACCCAATCCAGCGAGATAAAATCAGGGTCCCTGATTAATCTTGATCAACGGCCCAGATATACATCTATCTTTTCACCGGGATTTGGGGATAAAATTCCTTATCTGATTACGGGGAATATACCTCATCAGATTACATTCCCCATCTGATTGTGGGGAATATTCCTTATCAAATCACCAGGATTACATTCCCAATCTGTTCCCTGGGACGCCTATAAATACCCCCCGTCCATCTCCATTAAGAGGTAATCAATCTTTCACCAGTTTTTGCGCTCATTCATAGTCTCCCTAGATTACTGACTTGAGCGTCGGAGGGTGCGTCGCCGGGAACAACCCCGGTGTCTCGCACTTTTTGCAGGTGTACGGCGGGATCGACGACCGAAACCCGAAGGAACAGGTATCCAGGTTTTACTATTCAGTTTCCCTAAGAATCCACAAATTCATCTGTTTGCCCCCACACCAAATTTAGCGGCAACAGATTGGCATCGTCTGTGGGAAACCAACGAATAGAGACCTCTCCTCTTCCCGGTGAACAGGTCTCCTCCAGCCATGCCGCCTCGCAAAGTTAGGTCAAGAGGGTCTAATCGAGTACCCAACCCTGACCAGCAAGAAGTCCTTCCTGATCCCGCTCAGCAACAAGGGCAACTTCCTCCTACCATGGAAGAGCCGCTCCAACGGAACCTTCCACCTCCCGATCCAAAAGGTCCTAACCCTCAGAAACAGCCTCTTCACCAAGAGAACCTTTCCATCCACAACGCCTCCAGTGCTTCTATGGCCTCCCATCATCCCCGAGCCTCTGGTCGCCACAATGTCCCCCCCAAACGCCCGGAGGATGATGACCTCCGTCGTCATCTGGATGAAAAGCGGGCTCGGGAGGAAGTCTCCCGCCAGCAAGAGCGATCCCCTCGTCGCCGAGAGTACAGGAGGTCCCCCATCCGAAGAGGGAGGAAGGACTCCCCCGATCATCACCGAAGGAGGCACTCTCCCGCAGGACGGCAACAGCCTAGGAACAATGAGGCACCAATCACCCGTGCCGAGTTCCAACAGTTCCAAGCGACCGTCCTGCAGGCCCTCAACCTCCGTCAGAATCCTATTGGGCCGAAGCTCCCATCCCCTCCTCCGGTCCGAAGCCCTCGCCGACGGTCTCCCTCTCCTCGACCCGCTCCTACCAACTCCCGGCATACTCCAAGTCCTCGTCGGTCTCGAAGCTACCATCGACGCAGCCCTCGCTCCCCCTCGTACGAAGACGAGTCCCGTGGCCCGGTGGATTACCGTCGGAGGGATGACACCATGAACCGCCGCCTTAACGAGGTGGAAAAGCTCCTGGGTCAGATAAACCGAGAAGAGGAGCTCAGGGGGAGGACCCTACGTCCTAGCCGGCCCCCATTCTCCCGGACCATAGTGGATGCCCCTGTGCCGTTCGGTTTCAAACCTCCCCAGTTCGAGAATTATACCGGGGAGACCGATCCAGTTGATCACATCGAAAGCTTTAAGACTTTGATGCTCCTCCACCAAGCTTCCGATGCCCTCCTCTGCAAAACATTCCCCGCGACTCTCAAAGGCCCGGCTCGAGAATGGTACTCTCGCCTTGCCCCAGCGTCGATATTCTCCTTCGAGCAGTTCGAAACCCTCTTCATCACCCACTTTGTCAGCAGCCGAAGGACTGAGAAGACCAGCATCTCACTATTGCACCTCCGTCAGCAGAAGGGGGAGAAACTGAGAGACTACGTGAAGAGGTTCACAGCTGAAGCCAGAACCATTGCCTCCCTCGACCAGTCGGTTGCTACCGCAGCGTTCCAATCCAATATTCTCAACTCCAACCTCCGCTCCTCCCTCGCCAAGAAGCCACCACAGGACTTTTCTGATCTCCTCCTTCGCACAGAAAAGTACATTCGGGCCGAAGAGGCTGAACAACAACCCAACTGGGAGGTGCCTGCCTCCGGGTTTAAAAGGAAGGGGACGGAAGAAGAAGGAGCCAAGAAGCTCCAGAAGGATAATACCGGCCAGCGCCGACCTCCTCCTAGATTTGCGAAGTTCACTCCCCTCAACGCTAACCTCTCAGCCATCTTCATGGAGGTCGAAAAAGACGGGGTCTTGCCTCCGGCTCCCAAGATGAACACCCCCGCCAAGAGAAGAGATAGAGAGAAATGGTGCCGCTATCACCAGGACCATGGGCATGACACCAACGACTGCCGTGCTCTGAGGAATGAGATCGAAGCCCTTATCCAGAGGGGACAACTAACGAAGTTTGTAAGAAAGGACCGAGCCGAGCTTCCTCCCCCGCCTCGGGGGGCTAACAAGCGTCCGGAAAGGGAAGAGACGCCAGACTTCGAGGAAGAGCGAGTCCTCCACCTCATCCATGGGGGTCCAATGGGAGGCTCCTCGAACTCCTCTCGAAAAGCGTTTATCAGAGAGGTCAATTCGGTCCGAGCCACACCTCCTCCCAAAGGCCTCGGAGTGCCAGTCACCTTCTCCGACGAAGATCTCGAGGGAGTTCGTATCCCACATTGTGACACCCTCGTCATTAGCCTCCACATGGCGAATTTCAAAGTGGAGAGGATCTTAGTAGACAACGGCAGCTCCGTCAACATCCTCTTCCTCTCCGCTTTTAAAGGCCTAAAGCTCTCCAGAGACAGACTCAAGCCCGCCGATTACACTCTCCATGGGTTCACGGGGGTTCCGGTAACTGTTGAAGGGGTAATCACCCTCGATGTAACTGCCGGCCAAACTCCTACCACCAGGACAGAGCCAATGAACTTCATGGTGGTGGATGTTCCCGCTGCCTACAACGTCATTTTGGGCCGACCTGGCCTCGCAGCTCTGGAAGCAGTTCCCTCAGCATACCATCTGAAGATGAAGTTTCCCACCCGATCCGGGGTCGGGGAAGTAAGGGGAAATCAGGAGCAGGCCCGGAAGTGCTACATGACCTCAACCCTTGGGCCCGTCCTCTCCTTAGAGACCCTGGAGATTCCCTAAGATTCTGCAAGACCGACCTCCGAGCCAGTGGATGAACTGGAGGAGGTGCTCTTCTCTGAACAAGAGCCGACCCGCAAGTTCTTCGTAAGCAAGGCCCTCCCGTCCGCCCTATACTCAGATATTGTGAAATGCATCCGAGCCAATCAAGACCTCTTCGCATGGTCCGCAGCAGACATGCCCGGTATCTCCGAAGAACTCCTAGTCCACCGCTTAAGCATTGATCCGGGGTCCAAACCGGTTCAGCAGAAGAGGCGCAAGTTTGCCCCCGAGCGTCAGCTCGCTATCAAAGAGGAGGTAGATAAGCTGTTGAAAGCCCGATTCATACAGGAGGTAAACTACCCGGAGTGGTTGTCTAACGTAGTAATGGTGAAAAAGTCCAATGGGACGTGGAGAATTTGTATTGATTTCACCGACCTCAACAAGGCTTGCCCCAAAGATCCCTTCCCTCTGCCGAGCATCGACACTCTGATTGATGCAACCTCGGGACACGAGCTCCTCAGCTTCATGGATGCCTTCTCAGGTTACAATCAGATAAGGATGTTCCCTCCAGACATCCCAAAGACATCGTTTGTTACCAACCAGGGCCTTTATTGTTACAGGGTCATGCCGTTCGGTCTCAAGAACGCCGGTGCAACATACCAACGCCTAGTCAACAAGGTCTTCCAGGCCCAGATCGGCCGAAACATGGAAGTGTACGCCGATGATATGCTTGTAAAGAGCATCCGAGGTGTTGATCATGTGGCCGACCTTCAGGAAGCCTTCGACATCCTAAGAAAACACAGTATGAGACTCAACCCGAACAAGTGTGCGTTCGGCGTCTCATCAGGGAAGTTCCTCGGCTTCATGGTTAGCCAACGAGGGATTGAAGCAAATCCGGAAAAGATCAAGACCATATTAGACATGGCCCCTCTCAGAAATGTCAAAGAAGTTCAGAGATTGACCGGTCGCCTAACTGCCATAGGGCGCTTTCTGTCGAAGTTCGGGGAGAAGTGTCTCCCGTTCTTCAGAGCCCTCAGGGGGGCTAAAGGATTCGAGTGGGGACAGTAGCAACAAGACTCCTTCGACCAGCTTAAAGCCTACCTCGTCAATCCACCTCTGCTCAGCAAGCCGATACCTGGCGAATCACTCTATCTCTACCTGACAGCTTCCGAACAGACGCTTAGCGCGGTCTTAGTCAGAGAAGAAGAAAGGGCTCAGAAGCCCATTTACTACGTCAGCAAAGTGCTCCGGGACGCCGAGGTCCGGTACCCGAAGATTGAGAAAATGGCCTATGCCCTGGTAATGGCCGCGAGAAAGCTTCGACCCTACTTTCAGTCCCACTCGGTGGTCGTCCTTACCGACCAGCCACTGAAACAGGTCCTTCACAAGCCTGAGACTTCCGGCCGCCTCATGAAGTGGTCGATCGAGCTGAGCCAACATGATATAACTTATCAGCCTCGGACCGCCATCAAGGCTCAGGCGCTGACCGAATTCATAGTTGAGAGTACAATCCCTGAGCCCTGCCAAACAGCAAAGGGGCCACCAGTTTGGTCGATTTATGTCGACGGATCTTCTTGCAATAAGGGAAGCGGGGCAGGAGTCATCCTGGCAGGCCCAGATGACTTCATCCTCCAGTACTCCCTCCGTATAAATTTCAAAGCCTCGAACAACGAGGCCAAATACGAGGTGTTATTAGCCGGTCTCAGAATGGCTCGAAATGCAGGGGCACAGCGGCTACAGATCTTCAGCGACTCTCAGTTGGTTGTCAACCAGGTCCTCGGAGAGTATGAAGCCCGCGATGACAGAATGGTTAAATACCTGGCTAAAGTCAAAAGCCTCATGGCGCTGTTCGAGGAGGCCCTCATCCGAAGGATCCCTCGAGAAGAAAATGCTCAGGCCGACGCCCTATCGAAATTAGCCTCCTCTTCCCTTCAAGGTCTTGAACAGACCGCATTGATAGAAGTCCTCTTGAAGCCAAGCATAGAGGACGAAGCACCAGACTCCGTCGAAACATTGCCTGTCCTCCTTGAAAACAACTGGATGAAACCCATCGTCGAATTCTTAAAGGACGGACTCCTCCCTGAAGATCCGAGGGAAGCAAGAAGAATCAGGACCCGAGCCGAGCGTTTTACTTTAATCGAAGGCATCTTATATAAATGCTCCTTCACCCAGGTGAACGGTCGGCCTTACCTAAGGTGCCTTTCCCCCAGGCAGGCCGACTACGCCCTGCAAGAGCTCCACGAGGGCATCGGCGGAGCTCACTCGGGATCCAGAGCTCTAGCGCGCAAAGTATTGAACTACGGGTATTACTGGCCCACTCTCTTACGGGACGCCGAACGACACGTTCGGCAATGCAGCTCCTGTCAAAAGTATGCAGACATCCGACGCCTTCCACAAGCACCGCTCACCTCCCTATCAAGTCCGATCCCCTTCGCCATGTGGGGGATGGATTTACTAGGACCGTTTCCACCAGCTCCCGGACAGCTAAAGTTCCTAGTCGTGGCAGTCGACTACTTCTCTAAATGGATAGAAGCCGAGCCCCTGACTACAATCACCGAGCATAGAGTCGTTCAATTCTTCTGGAAAAATGTGATTTGCCGGTTCGGCGTTCCCCGAGTCATAGTCACGGATAACGGGACACAGTTCACTGGAGCCGCCTTCCGAGCTTTGTGTGAGGACCTCTCCATACGACACCGATTCTCCTCTATCTCCCATCCTCAGTCGAATGGCCAGGCTGAGAATGCCAACCGACAGATTCTTTCAGGCATCAAGAAGAGATTAGACAAGTGTTCCAAAGGACTATGGGTCGATCAGCTGCCGAACGTGCTCTGGAATCACCGCACTACCAAGCGAACCCCAACAGGCGAGAGCCCATTTAATCTCACCTATGGGGCCGAGGCCATCATCCCCCTAGAAGTCGGGATACCCTCTCCTCGCCTGATCGCTTATGAAGAAGAGCAGAATGCTAGAGAGCTCAGAGCAAGCCTAGATCTGATAGACGAAATCCGAGAGAGAGCTGCCATACGCCAGCAAGCTTACCGAAGAAGGATCAAGCTAGCATACAACAAAAGAGTCCGCCCAACGGACCTCAAAGAAGGGGATTTAGTCCTCCGGAAATTGGCCATCTCGTTCCCCGGACAGAAAAGCAAGCTGGCCCCGAACTGGGAGGGACCGTACAAGATCTTGAAAGTGATCCGCCCCGGTACGTACAAGCTAGAAGATCTCGAAGGCAGAGGAATTCCTAGGACTTGGAACGCCGACCATCTTTTGAAATACCAAGAGAAGGCAACCACGTCTCTCTAAGTAACTCGAGATGTCGAACCGTTCCCTTCCTTTTACTAGTAGTGATTTTTCCTTTTGTTTTTTCATTGTAATAACGGCTAGCAACTTTAGAAGCAGCCAATCATTAGATATTAATAAATGAAGTTTCTTCATGTTTTCACTACTATTACCTCTCTGCTTTTAACCCCTTAAATTAACAATGGTTCCGGAGTCCAACACTTGGCTCGATTCTACTTCGCGAGTTTGCTCCTAAGCGAGCTAGAAGTAGCTCGCCATTCGAAAATGCTCCCACAGCCGTTGAATGGTTCGGAGTCCAACACTTGGTTCGACTCTACTCTGCAAGCTCGCTCCTAAGCGAGCTAGGGGTAGTTCGCCATTCGAAATTGCTCCCACACCCCTTAAATTAACAATGGTTCCGGAGTCCAACACTTGGCTCGATTCTACTTCGCGAGTTCGCTCCTAAGCGAGCTAGAAGTAGCTCGCCATTCGAAAATGCTCCCACAGCCGTTGAATGGTTCGGAGTCCAACACTTGGTTCGACACTACTCCGCAAGCTCGCTCCTAAGCGAGCTAGGGGTAGTTCGCCATTCGAAATTGCTCCCACACCCCTTAAATTAACAATGGTTCCGGAGTCCAACACTTGGCTCGATTCTACTTCGCGAGTTCGCTCCTAAGCGAGCTAGAAGTAGCTCGCCATTCGAAAATGCTCCCACAACCGTTGAATGGTTCAGAGTCCAACACTTGGTTCGACTCTACTCCGCAAGCTCGCTCCTAAGCGAGCTAGGGGTAGTTCGCCATTCGAAATTTCTCCCACACCCCTTAAACCAACAATGGTTCCGGAGTCCAACACTTGGCTCGACTCTACTTCGCGAGTTCGCTCCTAAGCGAGCTAGAAGTAGCTCGCCATTCGAAAATGCTCCCACAGCCATTGAATGGTTCGGAGTCCAACACTTGGTTCGACTCTACTCCGCAAGCTCGCTCCTAAGCGAGCTAGTGGTAGTTCTCCATTCGAAATTGCTCCCACACCCCTTAAATTAACAATGGTTCCGGAGTCCAACACTTGGCTCGATTCTACTTCGCGAGTTCGCTCCTAAGCGAGCTAGAAGAAGCTCGCCATTCGAAAATGCTCCCACAGCCGTTGAATGGTTCGGAGTCCAACACTTGGTTCGACTCTACTCCGCAAGCTCGCTCCTAAGCGAGCTAGGGGTAGTTCGCCATTCGAAATTGCTCCCACACCCCTTAAACTAACAATGGTTCCGGAGTCCAACACTTGGCTCGATTCTACTTCGCGAGTTCGCTCCTAAGCGAGCTAGAAGTAGCTCGCCATTCGAAAATGCTCCCACAGCCGTTGAATGGTTTGGAGTCCAACACTTGGTTCGACTCTACTCCGCAAGCTCGCTCCTAAGCAAGCTAGGGGTAGTTCGCCATTCGAAATTGCTCCCACACCCCTTAAATTAACAATGGTTCCGGAGTCCAACACTTGGCTCGATTCTACTTCGCGAGTTCGCTCCTAAGCGAGCTAGAAGTAGCTCGCCATTCAAAAATGCTCCCACAGCCGTTGAATGGTTCAGAGTCCAACACTTGGTTCGACTCTACTCCACAAGCTCGCTCCTAAGCGAGCTAGGGGTAGTTCGCCATTCGAAATTGCTCCCACACCCCTTAAATTAACAATGGTTCCGGAGTCCAACACTTGGCTCGATTCTACTTCGCGAGTTCGCTCCTAAGCGAGCTAGAAGTAGCTCGCCATTCGAAAATGCTCCCACAGCCGTTGAATGGTTCGGAGTCCAACACTTGGTTCGACTCTACTCCGCAAGCTCGCTCCTAAGCGAGCTAGGGGTAGTTCGCCATTCGAAATTGCTCCCACACCCCTTAAATTAACAATGGTTCCGGAGTCCAACACTTGGCTCGATTCTACTTCGCGAGTTCGCTCCTAAGCGAGCTAGAAGTAGCTCGCCATTCGAAAATGCTCCCACAGCCGTTGAATGGTTCAGAGTCCAACACTTGGTTCGACTCTACTCTGCAAGCTCGCTCCTAAGCGAGCTAGGGGTAGTTCGCCATTCGAAATTGCTCCCACACCCCTTAAACTAACAATGGTTCCGGAGTCCAACACTTGGCTCGATTCTACTTCGCGAGTTCGCTCCTAAGCGAGCTAGAAGTAGCTCGCCATTCGAAATTGCTCCCACAGCCGTTGAATGGTTCGGAGTCCAACACTTGGTTCGACTCTACTCCGCAAGCTCGCTCCTAAGCGAGCTAGGGGTAGTTCGCCATTCGAAATTGCTCCCACATCCCTTAAACTAACAATGGTTCCGGAGTCCAACACTTGGCTCGATTCTACTTCGCGAGTTCGCACCTAAGCGAGCTAGAAGTAGCTCGCCATTCGAAATTGCTCCCACACCCCTTAAATTAACAATGGTTCCAGAGTCCAACACTTGGCTCGATTCTACTTTGCGAGTTCGCTCCTAAGCGAGCTAGAGGTAGCTCGCCATTCGAAACTGCTCCCACAGCCGCTGAATGGTTCGGAGTCCAACACTTGGCTCGATTCTACTTAGCGAGATCGCTCCTAAGCGAGCTAGGGGTAGTTCGCCATTCTAAAACGCTCCGACGACCCTAACCTAATCAACCAAGGACCCCGAAGTCTAAAACTTGGCTCGATGCTACTTCGCGATTTCACTCATGAACGAACTAAAAGAAGCTCGCCATTCGGAGTCCGACGCTTTAGAAGTTACGGCACGGCAGACAACAGTCACAAGAATAAAACACACAAGTTCGGCAATAACGCGTTTATTGATGAAACAGATGTGGTACAAAGGCAAACACAGCAGGAGCACAACTCATCAAAGGAAAGTTACAATGCCGACTTATTACACTTAGCGAAAAACAAAAAATAAGCAAAAAACTCGCGGAGTCGACCACTTCAGCGCTTCTTTGGAGCCGGAGCGTTCCGCTTCAAGGACACTCGGGAGTGACGACGCTTGTCCCCGGAGCGCGACCCCAAGCCGGCGAATTGGGACGTATCCTCGGCACCGCTCCTAGTAGCTACTCCGACGGACGCCCCGCTCGAGGAAATTGCCACCGAGCTCTGCGCGTCCCCCGGGCTAGGTTGGCCGATCTGCTGACGGGTCGCCATCTCATAGAAGGTAATGCCCCGCTCACTCTCAGCGCGAGTGCATGACGTGCTTCGAACGTTGATCGGCCCTGAATGCGGCCTAAGACGGGCCACTTTCGCCTCCAACTCCGAGATCCTGTCCCGAAACGAGTCGTCTTTGACGTCGACTTCGAAACATGGGGGTATCGCGGAGTCCGGCACTCCAGATTGGCTAGCGATGAGGCGCCGAAGGTGGGTGACCTCGATGCTTTTGTCCAACGTCGCTCTCTTCAGCGCTTCGACTTCGGCAGTCAACTCGACTCGTTCGGTCGTCAACTTGGCCACCTCGGCCGTCAGCCCCTCGCCCTCACTCCGAAGCTTCGCCTCTACGGACTGCAGATGCTGTATCTCGGAAAGCAACTCGTCCTTCTCCGCTGTTATTTTGGACAAGTTATGACGAATGCACTGAACTCGAATCTCATTACTGAAATCAGTTGGCAAATGTTCACCTTCGGGTATAAGCTCGGCGATTCTGCTTTCCAAACGGCGAATCTCGATATCTCTCCGGCCAAGGACGAGCTGGAGATGCTTCCTCTCGCTTTCAGCTCGGCGCAATCCGAGCTCGACCTCATAAAGTCTCTCTCTACACCTAGCCAGACACAGCCTCGTCGCCCCTAGGCCGGCCTCGGCTGGAACTTCCTCGTCCGGGCGAGAAAGCTCGACGTCTTGGGCGATCACCATAAGCTGCAAAGAGATCGGAGTAATCAGCAAAAACGTCGAACATGGCCGAAGCACCGCACTTGGAAAAATTTTCATCTCTAAAAACAAGAGGGGACAGTTCGGCAAAAGAGGGGGCATAAGACGAAAACTTCCGAACATCAACACTTGCAAAAATTTTCTTTTCATTAACGTCAAAAGAAGCGGTGGCCAGTCCGCTATTAGGCATTACAAAGTTCGAAAGGAAAAACAAAAAAATCAAAAACAACAAAGCGAAAGGCGGATTCAGGGCCCGACCTCTTTCCCCGGGCGACGAGGCGGAGTAGGCGTTGACTTTGCCGAAGGAGACGCCGCCGCCAGCGGAGTGGTCGTGGTGCTGGGGACTTCACCAGTAACCCCGGCGTCGGCATCAGCGTCGCCCTCCTCCTCTTCCTCTTCCCCTTCGGACTCGGGGTCGAAGCCCTCGACGTGTCCGGGGAAGAGCCGCCATCCCGAGACGTCCACCCCGGGGTATGCTTCTCGCACCCGGTCGAGGGCGGTGGCGAAGGCCTTCGCCATGTTCTGCGCGAGGTACCCCTGGGCCTTCTCCAGGGTTGCGTCCTCCGCCGCCTTCACGGCCGCCGCCTGCTTCGCCTCGGTCTCGACCAATTGGTTGGCCGACCCCTCCTTCTCCCGAAGCAGCTCGTCCTCCAGCCTCTTCACTTCGGCCTCGAGATGCTGGATCCTCGCCGACCGACCCTCATGCTCGACTCGGAGCTTGTCGAGCTGGTTCGACATCCGAGCCTTCTCGTTCCGAGCCTGGTCGGACTCTTGCTTCAGCTCCTTCTCCAAGGCGGTCAGCCTCTCGGTGAGGTGACCGAAATGGACGACGATCTACAAAAAAAAAGAAGAACTGAGAGAGTTAGAAAAATTTTTGTGATTCAAAGGGATGAAACGAACGAAGGGGACTCGGAACTTACCGATACCGCCGAACGAGCGATCTCGATCACGTCGTCGCCTTCCCTCCCCGCGTCCATGGCGGCGCGGTCCTTCGGGGTGGCGAGATGCTTGACGGCCTGCATGCTCGCCAACGAGTTCCCGAGGAACCCATCGTGCCTCCGGACTTGCCAGTTCGGGATGTGGATCCGCTTGTGCTCCTCTGTCAGGAGCTCCTCGCCTGCCACGGTCAGCGGCGGGGTCGGCATGGCGAGGGCGGCGGCAATGGGGAACTCCCCCACAGGTGCAGGAGCCGAAGTCCCCGCCACGTCGACGACCGGGTCGTCGACAATCTCCACCGCCTGGATGGGGGCCGCAATCCTCGGCACCTTCGAGGCTGAGGGCAGCTTCGACGCAACCCTCTTGCGCTTCTTCGGCGCCTTACTGGCGAGCCTCGCCCTGAGCGCCAACACCGCCTCGTAGTCCATGGATTCTGCATCGGAAGCAAAAAATGATTAGCACAAAAAATGACAAGGCAGCAAGTACGGAAAAAAGAACTTGACGAGAGCCGCGTACTAGGATCTACGCGGCAGAGCCCTCCCCTGTAGAGAACGTCCTTCGTCAAATCCTTCCAATCATACTTCGGCCGGTCAAGGAGGGTCCGGACCGCCTCTTCTTCTTCTACCGTAAGCCTCGGCAGCGCCGTCGCCCTCTTGGGCACCCCTTCTGCCCAATTAGTGGGGATCGGCCAGCCCTCTTGACTCCGCACGATGACCCACTTCTCTCGCCAGTGCTTGATAGAGTCGGGGCAGACGACGAGCCTGCCGCCGTGCCTCGGAGTCAGATAATACCGGTACTCCGACTTGTTCCCTTGGTGGAGCCGGTATATCGTCCGAAGCACGTTCAGCTGCGGCTCGATCCCTGCAGCCTGGCAGTGGAGAACGAAGCCATTAATCACTCGCCACGCGTTCGGTATGAGCTGAATGGGGCAGACCCCGTACCAGCTCACCACGGTAACAGCGAACGCGTGGAGAGGTAGCCGAGCACCGGCAATAAAGGCATCGACCGGCCAGCAACACATGGTCACTGGCAGCGGCGAATTAGCCCTAACCCCGGGGCCCGGCAGCATGATTTCGTACTCCTCCGGGATGAAAAAAGAGTCCCGGATCGCAGCCAATTCCTCCTCGCGCAGGATCGACGCCGCGTCGTCCGCCTCCGTCATCTCCCTCACTTCGTTCTCCTCGAAGGACCTCTCCCTCCCATGGATGATTCGCTCGGCCAGGTCCTTCGGGAGCTCCCTGACCCTGTGTAGCCCCGTCAGCAGACCTGGCAGCTGTCCAAACTCCCCCATCCTCTTCGGATCCTCGACAATTGAATCCTTGTCGAACACCTTGCCCTTGGTTGGAGTCGGAGTCGAGGCCTCGACGCCTTCAAGGGAGGGCTCGGACCAAGAGACTTCATCTGAGACAGAAGCTACAGACATAATTTATAAATTACCTTGAAGGAGAGAGCTGCCGAAAAACTTCGCCTGAGTCAAACGCCGGTCACCAGAAAAACTCGCCTGAAACACAAGAAAACGCCTGAGCAAATGAGAGGAGAAATGAGAAATGAGAGGGGGGGGTGAGGATTTATAGAAGGGGGGCACTCCCCACGAGGCTAATGGGCTCGTACGACCGGCCCATCTAAATCAAGCGGCGGAGCGATCCTAACCGTCACCTCGATAACTGCAACGAATCATGAGTTGAATTTAATGCGCATCCCATCTGATAGAACCCCAGAGGTCACTGCAATTAATGAACGTCCCATCTGTCAGGGTTGTCAGAGTTGTCAGAGTTGTCAGAGGTGTCAGAGGTTCAAATGGCGCACAGAAAAGACAAACTCCCAAAAACGACAAGTCTGGGAGCTCGGCACTCACTGCCGAGCGTTCGTGACACCGACCCTGTTATGGGGGAAAAATCAAGTTCGGCACTCACTGCTGAGCGTTCGTGACACCGACCCTGTTATGGGGGAAAAGATCAAGTTCGGCACTCACTGCCGAGCGTTCGTGACACCGACCCTGTTATGGGGGAAAAGATCAAGTTCGGCACTCACTGCCGAGCGTTCGTGACACCGACCCTGTTATGGGGGAAAAGATCAAGTTTGGCACTCACTGCCGAGCGTTCGTGACACCGACCCTGTTATGGGGGAAAAGATCAAGTTCGACACTCACTGCCGAGCGTTCGTGACACCGACCCTGTTATGGGGGAAAAGATCAAGTTCGGCACTCACTGCCGAGTGTTCGTGACACCGACCCTGTTATGAGGGGAAAATCAAGTTCGGCACTCACTGCCGAGCGTTCGTGACACCGACCCTGTTATGGGGGAAAAGACCAAGTTCGGCACTCACTGCCGAGTGTTCGTGACACCGACCCTGTTATGGGGGAAAAGATCAAGTTCGGCACTCACTGCCGAGCGTTCGTGACACCGAACCTGTTATGGGGGGAAAATCAAGTTCGGCACTCACTGCCGAGCGTTCGTGACACCGACCCTGTTATGGGGAAAAATCAAGTTCGGCACTCACTGCCGAGCGTTCGTGACACCGACCCTGTTATGGGGGAAAGAACAAGTTCGGCACTCACTGCCGAGCGTTCGTGACACCGACCCTGTTACGGAGTAAAAAATCAAGCTCGGCACTCACTGCCGAGCGTTCGTGACACCGACCTCGTTACGAGGTAAAGAACAAGTTCGGCAGGTCGCCAGACCCACTCCTAGCGCTCGCAGCTATGCCGAACTCGCTTTTCTCTCGGGAAAAGCTTGCCGAACTATATATGGACCTCGGCCTCCTGGTTGGCGAGCCCTGGGGAGAGTCTAAGGCGCGATACAAACGTATAAGACCTCCGAACGACGAATTGACGCTTCGCTAGGGTCAAGAGGATATCCCTGCAAAAATGCCACACGACCGTCAGAGCTCATGAGCAACTCGGAGCTCAATCCACTTGGCAAATCACCTCACTGCCTCCTCCGGACTCACAACTCTCCATTTGAACTCCGATATAACTCCGCCAGCCATTAAACAGTCAAACTACTCCTCAAAGGCTGATCAAGCTCAGTCTTTAGGAGTGGGGGGCTCGTGATATGGCTAAAAATGGGGTTAAATCGGAACCGTCCAAATTGAGTATGAATCTTGAGACGTGGGGGTAAAATGGTGATTTCGCCTACAAGAGGGCCCGAAATAGGTGTTGGGTCTTCTCCCCAAGAACCCAGTAACCTACAAACGGACCCACCAACAAGAGGGTGCGGGTCTTAACCTGCTGCACACCCAATCCAGCGAGATAAAATCAGGGTCCCTGATTAATCTTGATCAACGGCCCAGATATACATCTATCTTTTCACCGGGATTTGGGGATAAAATTCCTTATCTGATTACGGGGAATATACCTCATCAGATTACATTCCCCATCTGATTGTGGGGAATATTCCTTATCAAATCACCAGGATTACATTCCCAATCTGTTCCCTGGGACGCCTATAAATACCCCCCGTCCATCTCCATTAAGAGGTAATCAATCTTTCACCAGTTTTTGCGCTCATTCATAGTCTCCCTAGATTACTGACTTGAGCGTCGGAGGGTGCGTCGCCGGGAACAACCCCGGTGTCTCGCACTTTTTGCAGGTGTACGGCGGGATCGACGACCGAAACCCGAAGGAACAGGTATCCAGGTTTTACTATTCAGTTTCCCTAAGAATCCACAAATTCATCTGTTTGCCCCCACACCAAATTTAGCGGCAACAGTGTTCTTGTTCAATTTCTTTCGAATACCTCAAGATTTCTTTCTTCATAAATTTGAATATATTTTTAAAATAAGGAATTAAGAACATTGCATATAATTCACATAGCAAGCATGCTTGTCAAAACTTATAATAGTTCTATGTAACTTACGTGTTTAATATCTTTTCTCCCACTAAATACAGTATCCAAAAAGATTGAATGAAATTTCATGTTCAGTTTATCATATATATTGATTGTTTGAACTAAAAGTTTATATGCTTGTGTATTCTCATTTCACACACTACTATTCTTTATTTTCCTTTAAATAAATGAAAATAAACTATTTGTTGAATTTGAAGATGATGCGCTGTTCTATGATTATACTATTGAGGGTTGAATGTACTCTAAAATAATGGTCGAGGTTGTGTGATGAGAGGTCTCTAATAACTATTGATAATGTTTAGTGGTAACATCCACATTGATGCCTGCACGGGCCATACCTTACCCTGAAAAGAGCTTGCTAGGTAGCATCCTACAATTTACTGTAATAACAATATTTAAAGTTTTCAAAATGGAAACATCTTTTAGCTGACATGAAGCTGAATTGATGGTATTATAGGAACCATTTAAATTCTATTCAGGAGTGATCATTTGAGTTGTTATTCTTTTCTGGAAGAAAACTCCATTGATTGTGTGATGACGATTTTGTTGGAGTAGTACATAATTTAATCAATTTGTTACAAATTCTTGAAAATTTCGTTTTATCACCAGTAAATGGAATTTAATTGCTTCATTTTCTATGCATTTTAGTTTTGTTGGGAATCCTTTGATATGTGGAAACAAAACTAGTGAACAGTGCTCTAGGAGTTCATTGCAGCCTGCTACTCTTCCTTCTCTTTTGGATACAGCTCACAGTAAGTTACAGAAAAGCTAGCTCATATTTTTATTGAATCTTTTTCTTTTCTTTTTTTTTGGTCTAATTTGAATTTTTGAATCATTTTATAGGCGCACCAAAGACTCAGAAACTAGCCGTTGCATTGGGTTCCAGCCTTGCTGCGACATTGTTTCTGCTTCTCTCAATTGTTCTCTTGTTGTGGCTGAGAAAGAAGAAGCAGCATCAGTCCTTGCTCCGGTTTATCGGTTAGTCGTTTATTAGTTAATTAATTCATAACTCTTAGTTCCTAAATTTAAGTTTTCCAGAGTTGTTGATTAATTAATAAGTGCTGATTTATTCATGCCTTACACATGATTAGTAATTCTTTATTGCAACTTAGCGTCTAGTGTTATAATGTAATACGTATAACTTTGAAATTTTGTCTGGTAATAAGATCAATTCTCATTTACAACTCCACAAAATGCTTGAATTCCTGATTATGATTTTCTTGCATTTTGTAGCTAAACACATTCAACTTAATTAGATTATGAAATGAATTCTCTTAAAGTATTGGTCGACATACATACGAGATGGCCCTTCACAAATTGAACGAGGAGTAAAGAATTCATAAAGACTTAAAATTTTGCTATTAAGATTAACCCAGTTGAGTTTTTTGAAATTTTGTATCTTTCCGAAAAAGAAAAAAAAAATTTAGTGTAAATATTTTAAACTGGTCCAAAACTTAGTGTGATTTTTTTAAATTTAGTCATGCCCACTAATATATAGCTAAATTAGTGTCAATTGTTCATGAAAATTAGTTAATCTTTTTTTTTTCCTTTCTGTCAACTCTTTACTTATTTAATTCATATGAATTAATTCTTCTTATACAATAACATAATTGAACAATTCATATTAACATTGCAAATGACACTCCACCATTAATAGGTGTAATAATAATTATTTCACACTATTCATGACCAATCAACATAGTAAGATAGATGTTATTAATATTTAAATATATGAAATTTTAATTTCAGATTTAGTGATATTGTTGAAATGGATAAATGCTGGATGAGCAAATCACGATTATCAAAGGAGTATCGGGACGGCATTAAAGATTTCATTATTTTTGCCAAGAAAAATTCTTGTGATCCAAATTTGATTCTTTGTCCCTGCCGGCGGTGTACTAACTGTCATCTGAAGACATGCGTCGAAGTTGAAACACATTTGGTGATCAATGGTTTTCTCCAAGGGTACACACAATGGTTTTGCCATGGAGAGCATGCCCAGGCAATTCCAGTTGAACCGGGTGTGTTAGAAGATGAAGACGAGTCCATATCAAATGACGACTTAAATGTGGCCGATGAGATGCAAGATTTATTGCGGGATGCATTTGGAATTCGTAACAATCCAACACACTCCAATAGTTCAACAACACAAGTCCATAACGAGCCAACAGTAACTGTAGACATTAGTGGAGGATTGGAAGATGAAAGACAAGATTCTGAAGTAAATAAAGAATATGAAGCCTTTACTAAGTTAATGGAAGATGCTAGTACACCTTTGTACCGTGATTGCTCAAAATTTACGAAATTTGTATTCATTGTTAGATTATTTCAGATTAAAACTTTAAACGGTGGTTCTGTTAAGTCCTTCAACATGCTACTTCAGTTGTTGAATGAAGCATTTCCCGAAATTTGTATTCCAGAATCATCCCATGCTACCAAAAAATTTCTGAAGTCTTTTGATTTAGGGTATGAGAAGATTTTAGCTTGTCCATTTGATTGTATGTTGTTCAGGGGAAATAAGGTTAGACTACAGAATTGTGAAATATGCGGAACGCCAAAATGAAAATGAAAACCAAATGAAGGCCAAGAAGCTGATGACTCAGTTAAAACTGTTAGGGTTATATACTGAAAGCATCACTTTTGTATTAACTTTATTTTCTTATTTTTTTGAATGAGAATCATATGGGCATATGTTTGCATATTGTGTTTATTATAATATCAATGCAAGTGTCTGATATTCTATAAGGTTGATAATATGGTGTGAGGTGTCACACAGAAGATCATATTATCAGTTCCCTATGGAATATATAAATAGTTCACAACCTAGACGGACTTGGACAATCCATTGGAAAGGTTGTAGTGTAATCTGGTATTAGTCTGTCTTGACTATAGGTTTACACTAGTACACTTTGTGTGTATTGAACAGGACCACTTGAGGTTGTTCTCTTTGTACTGACTACAAAAGAGAACAAATACCTCTGTTATTATGGATGCTTATGCTCTTAATCCAGATATAATAACAGACATGTATATGCAATGTGCATTACTTTGACTCATAAAAGAGTGAGATTCATTATGGATCAACAACCTCTATGAATTGGATAATAGCATTGTATGTATGATGGGCTGTTGATTGTAAAAGGAATCCATGTCCCGATACGTCGGGTTGATGATGTCCCCTTAAGGAGCTCATAAGGATTGTCATGTAAACCCTGCAGGTGGATTACATCCGACATGACAAATAAAGTTGAGTGGTACTACTTAAGGATAAAAGATGTTGATCAATGTAGTTGTCAGTAACTTAATTTGATCAACGGACATTCGATATCTTAACATGGGGAGTTGAACGAGCATATAATAAAAGGATCCCATAAATATAATTTGGGATTAGGAAGGTAGTGCAACAATAGCTCCTTAGTGGACCGAGCTATTGTTAATGGGCCTGGGTTGTGTGTTTGGGCTGAACACGGGATACCCAGATCCGTTAGGAGACCTAACCCTAATTTCTCCTCATGGTCCCTGCCGTAGCCTTATATATATCCTCTATTTTCTCTGGTCGTCATTGACAATCTGAAATATAAGATTTTTCTCAAAACTCGTGATTCACGAAAGGGGAGAAAGAGAGGTCAGCCAAGAAGAGAAGAAAGGTTGGGAGATCGTCGCCCACACGACGTCCAACCCGAGGAAGGAATACGTGCAGAAGATCTTGGGGTCGCTGTCGTCTTCTTCTCACCGCAGGTATAATTTGTGAACCCTAGTTTCCGCTGTATAGGGTTAGATCACAATTAAGCAATCTGTTATCTTTAACGATCGATACGCACACCAATCCGTAGTCCTGGGATTCATCTCAGTTCCATCAAAAACAAGTAGGAAAAAGAGGCCTGCAAAAATTTTGCGATATTTTTCTCTTATTCCTTGGGTGCAAAGAATGTTTATGTCATCTAAAACTTCTTCGGATATGAGATGGCATGCAGAATGTCACAAGGATGACGGGATTCTCAGACACCCGGCTGATTCTCAATCTTGAAAAAAATTTGATGAAAGATATCCTGATTTTGCTGAAGTTCCTCGAAGTGTGAGACTTGGATTAGCCAGTGATGGTTTTAACCCATTCAGGCAAATGAGCAATACATATAGCATATGGCCCGTTGTGTTAATTCCGTACAATTTGCCCCCTTGGAAATGTATGAAACCTTCATCGTTAATGTTGTCAATGATAATTCTTGGACCAAAAAGTCCAGGAAATGATATAGACGTGTACCTTCAACCATTAATAGATGAACTTCAAAAATTATGGGAGGGTGTTCCAACCTATGATGCAACAGCTAAAGAAACTTTTCGTCTCAGGGTTGCGTTGACTTGGATAATCAATGATTTTTCTGCATATGCAAATTTATCCGGTTATAGTACCAAAGGGCGTTATGCATGTCCTTGTTGTGCTGATCAAACTGTTTCAAAATGGTTGTATAATGGTAGAAAATTTTGTTACATGGGTCATCGAAGATGGTTGCATGACACACACATATTCAGGTCAGAAACTTCAACATTTGATGGGTTGCAGGAGTGGGGGCATGCGCCTGAAATTTTGACAGGTTCAGATGTGTTTAGGCGATTACAAGGTCATAATTTCAATTACAGCAAAGAACCAGAAGTCATCAAGAAAGGTAAGAGAAAAGCAAGGGATGAGGACACTGACTTATGCGATGCAGATGAATGTGACAACATGGTTGATTTAGGGTCATGGAAGAAGAAGAGCATTTTTTTTGAGTTGCTGTATTGGGAATTCAACTCATTACGTCATAGTTTAGATGTGATGCACATTGGTAAAAATATCGGCGAAAATTGTATAGGAACTGTCATGGGGGATGATCGGAAGACCAAAGATAATCTCAAGTGTCGCCTTGATTTAGTTTTGATGGACATACGACATGAGTTGCACCCAGAGCATTTACCCAGTGGCAGAGTCCATCTCCCTCCAGCAATTTATTCAATGTCCAAAAAAGAATTGGGATTATTTTGCAAGGTGTTACAGGAGATTAAAGTCCCTGATGGCTATTCATCTAACATAGCACGGGGCGTCAACTCCAAGGAGAAGAAGCTTCAGGGTCCAAAGTCACATGACTACCACATATTGATGCAAGATCTCCTTCCCGTGGCTCTAAGGTTTTCGATGTGTGAGCAAGTCACTGCCGTCATCAAGGATCTTTGTAGTATTTATAAAGGACTTTGTTCGAGAGTTCTACGTATTGAAGATCTTGACCAATTGGAGCAACGTGCTGCAGTGGTACTTTGTCAAATGGAGAGGATATTTCCTCCATCATTTTTTACTATAATGATTCACTTGATAATCCACCTGGCCGGTGAAGCTAGACTCGGGGGACCCATACATTATCGGTGGATGTATCCCATTGAGAGGTAATATTCATGCCTCATTGAACATCTATCTGGTTTCTCTACTTTATGTGATGTATTTATTTATTTTTTATGACCAAAATATTTAACTATATAGGTACCTTTATCGTCTTAAGGGATATGTTAAAAATAGAGCATATCCAGAAGGCTCGATAGCTGAAGGCTATCTATCGGAAGAGTGTTCTAATTTTTGTTCAAGATATCTTATGGGTGTAGAGACAAGTCTGAATAGGCCAAGGAGAAACCCAGACATGTCAAACCTTGGCGGGGCTAAGTATCTCTTTCAGACTGCTGGCACTACTATTGGTAAAGTTGACGCATTTGAATTAGATAACTTAACATGGGAACAAGCACACCGATATGTACTAAATCACTATGCAGAAGTTGAGCCATTTCGAGCGTAAGTCAATTTTGTAGTCGTTTATATTGCATTAAAATCGAGACATAATTTTAACTAACTATCATTTCTATCATTTTATAATTTATAGTGAATTTATCCGTGAGATTAAAAGAACAGCTAGACCGAGAAGATTGAGACCACGTGATCAAAGTAAGATAATGAATGAAAAATTTCATGCTTGGTTTCAATCTCATGTAAGTGAAATTTTAACTTATTAGCAAATATCTTATATCTACATTTGTCACTATACTTAAACGATTAACCGTCACATATGTAGGTCTCTAAATTGCATGATGAGGATCTATCACCTGAAATAAAGATTCTGGCGAAAGGTCCCCATAAAATGGTTAGAAGATTCAGGAGATATATACACAATGGCTTCAGATTTCATACTAAAGATCGTGAACGCTATTTGAAGTCCCAGAACAGTGGAATTGTAGTCACGTCAAAATACTAGAAGTTATGCTACTAGGGAAGACGCGAATCCTATAGATGTAGATATTGACTATTATGGGGTGCTCACGGATATCATCGAGTTGGATTATTATGGTCAATTTCGGGTAGTCTTATTTCGCGGGGAATGGGCTGGTTTGGATAAGAATTATCCAAATAACAAGGATAAATTAGATTTTACAATTGTAAACTTCTCAAATTTGATTCACACAGGTATACACATTAGTCATGAGCCATTTGTGTTTCCATCCCAAGTCCTTCAAGTGTTTTATGTTGAAGATCCAGTTTGCCCCAAAACTCACAATGCACTTATTATGCAACCAAGAGATGTATTTCAGTTGGGCGAGGCTGCAGATGATGAGAATGATGATCCCATGAACAATTATATTGCTAATAAGTTTCCAATATTAGATGTAAACATAACAAATGACAACAGTAGTCTTAATTGGCTCCATACGGATGGAGAGCCAGGAGATGTATTATATAGTATTGAATAACAATACCTTCTGAAACATATTTGTATTGTTAATTATGTGTTTACAAGATTACATTGTATTTTCTCGGGTGATACCTATTTCAAGATTGCATTGTATGTTTTCGATTTCTATTTTGTATTATTATGTGCCAATTTATATCTATTTTGTAGGAATCATGATCATAGGACACTCTAATGTCAAGGTAGTTCCTGACATTAGAGCAAATGCATGTCAGGGTAGTTCCTGAGAGCAAAATGCATGCCAATTATTGAGGTAATTGTGAAAGGTGATTGATATTGGCAGGAAGTAATATGAGATGCTGAGCTCTCTCAACATCAAACAAGAGATATACTAAGTTATACTGCAAGTTTTGCATGAATTATTAGTTAGTGTTCTTCATGGAATATAGTTGGACATGAGGATATGGTTTCATAGGACCTTTGGTTTTGATGCATACTGTTAAAGTATAAATTGTGAGATTCATGTTTATTATATAGATGATGATAAAAAGCTTGCAGATTCATGTTTCTAGAACAACAGAATTCAATGCGATTTTGTGAAAGACCATATAAATAATTATGGTGTTTAGAATAGTTACAGGAAGCTGACACGGTAGAACCCTTAATTTTGTGATGGTGGGTAATTCTCAGATCTTGCTGTCGCCGGAGTAGTACTAGTCTTGATCCACTTCTAAAACTCCATTGAGGTTGAGCTTGAAGTTGAGTGCTTCTTCTGCTTATAACTTCAGAATTCAAACTTTTATAAGTTGAGAATGTTGATTTTCGCTTTGCAAAGGATGACTGGGAGTGAAGCATTGAATTCCATGGTTGAGTGCCCTAAATAACAAAAAAATAATTACAGTTTAAACCTGCAAGGAGATGGTTTTTTTACAATTGTAATAAACATAAATTAGATCTTATTTTCTGACATTGTTTTTGGTGCTTGTCTTGAATTCTAGATTTGGTTCCTCTGATTTCTTTACGGAGGAGAACCGTATCCTGGTGAACTTCAGTTGAGGATAGGTACAATTTTTTATTTCTTTGCTTTCCTTGGCTAGTCAACAATGTTTTTGGAGTATGTGATTGATGAGTGCAATTTATAAAGTCAGCATGAAATTAGTTGAGTGCACTTCAAAGATAGCTATTTGTTCTGAAAAGTATGTATCAAGCAATTTCTACCAAAATGAAACACACTTTCAGATTTGTGGATATGCCCAGTCCTTGTAAATTCATATAGTTTCAAAGTATATACTACTTGCTAATTTAACACACTTTCAGATTTGGGGAATATGATCAAACTGACAGGTTTTGTTGATGAATTTATTTGTTTAATTAGCACTTCAATAATTGATGTTTGTTTATGAAAGTGGTTTTCCCCACATTGCAATTAATATGTTGTTTTTTGTTGTTAGTGAAAAATGCCTCGGCGACCTACAAAAAAGGCTCCCTCACCAACACCAATCACGGGGGATGTGCAGGGACAGTCTCCAGAAGAGATGGAGATTGATACTCAGTTTGAGATCGGTGAGGGGAGTGCACCGCCAATAAAAAAAAAGGGGACCGACGAGGATGGCAAATGTCTGGAAGCGTCAGCCGAACGACAAAATTATGGTGACCGTCAACCCTGCAAACCAACCTGTGGGCAAGGAAGCATCTACATTTGCTAATTTCATAGGGGTAATTGCAAGAAATGGTCAAATTCTACCATTGTCTTACGACAGATAGTCAAAAATTCCGGCGACATCTAAGACAATGGCCATCAATACAATCAAGGTATTATGCTTTAAGTTTCTTTGTTTAAGTTTCTTGTTCTTTGTTTTGTTGGGTAGCATCTGCATCAGTTTTATTATGTGATTGTAGGGTCATAATCAGAATTAGAGCTTTCCTAATTAAGCTGCACCTTTTTGTTTAAGTTTCTTGTTCTTTGTTTCACTTTGCTACCACTGATGAATAAAAAATTGAAATAGGCCATAGGCTGTAATGCTTAGTTACATCTTGTGTCAAGATCATACTTCACAGTCAATATCATATATACTTTTATATAAAAAGAAAGAATTATCCTTTAGACTCCCACAAAGCAAAAGAAGAAGGAGAAGATTTCCTAGTAATAAGACCATTCATTCAATTAATCATGGGTACCTGGGCTGTATATTATCAACAATTGGGTGATTGCCTCCTTCTTGGGTACCATCCAGAATCACAATTGCTTGACCAAAGCCATCCAAGCGAGATGCCATCAATACAATCTCTAAGCATCAATTGGTGCATCAGGAATTGTTTCAGAGTATCGATTAGTCCTGTGTGGCAAATGTATAAAATTTGAACGAATCAACTCATGCAAACTCTGCAATTGTTTCGTTGCTGACCTCCAGGAAAGTATCAATTGAGTGGCAGCTTCTTTTGATAAGGTTGCAAGTATGAGATGATCAATTTTGAATTTGTACTCCAGTATGATATCCTACTAGAGTAAAACAATGTAGAGGTGTACAACCATCTATTTAATTGGGCGAGAATAGCGGCATGCTTAAGTTTGATTGAATAGAATATCTGACACCCTATCTAGGGACTTTCTGAAGCATGGGAATACATTCTTAAAATTTTGCAGCTACTTTAGATGATCCCTTAAGTAATTGGTTCATAGCCTGGTTTTCTCCAAAGTTCTCTTGTTCAGTTTAGCTTATCCTATTTCACTTATACAATATAGAATCTTTAGCATGGGCACCCTTGCAAATTTGACAAACTATAAATTTCATATCCCCCCTTGCATATTTTCTTGGATGACCTTAAAATTTTCAGTGATATTGTAAACATACAAAAAGAAAATTATAGCGACAATGTCCTCAAATTGTTCCTTCTGAAATATGAGGTAAGTTCTCTAAGCTGCCAGCTAACCTAATAGGGTATGGCATGCCCCTTTCTTTTCCATAATTTTCTAAGTGAAGATTTTAACATCACTTTAGAGGATTGATCTCAGGTTGACTAACCAATTGTAAAATTCTTATGAATTTTCTCTTAGAGCCTTCGCATAGCTGATCTGATATGATAGGATAAGGGATTATATTGATGATAGTGAGAAGTGACAGCCCTTCTACCAGCTGGTGCTTAAATATCAAATGGCTTAATGAACTTGACAAATTAAAAACATGTTTGATTTAATCAATGCTACTTCAGAAACCACATATTCTCTACTTACCTGCATGACTATGAGTTTTAAACATATAAAATTATGTTTTAGCTCACTGACATGGCAGTTAGTTGGACTAATGTAGGGTTGCTTTAGATTGTAAATTGCACATATAAATATATAATACAAATCATGATTTAGTTTGTTAAAATTATAAATTAATTTGATTTACAGTTAGTATGTAAGTGCAAAACCCAATACAATAATGATTTATGATGGCTGGTGTTAGTCTATACATGAAAGAGGAACTTATGTTACTTGTGTTACTTGTTAAGATTAACATCTATATGTTTTGCTATATTACTTGTTCCTACCTATATATTTGCTAATCAATCATATTATACAGCAAAAATTTCAATACCCCGATAATCTTGATAAGAAATGGTTGAATAAGTCTATGGGAAAGAAGTGGAGAGACTGGCAATGTGAATTGAAAGCGGCATTTTTCGATGAAAATAAGTCCGCAGCCGAGAATGCAAGGGTTGTCCCCCCAATGTTAATCCTTCCGATTGGCACTACCTTGTTCATTTTTGGAGTTCTCTAGAGGGAAAGGTATTCAAACTATTTATATTTCTCTCTCTGTGCCTTTTTTTGTATTCAAACTATTTTGCCAGTCTCTTTAAAGTGCTCTCTGCTTTCTCTTTAACCTTATTGCATTTGATTATTTAAACTATTATTGCATTTGATTATTTAAACTAATTTTGATTGAGTTGAAATTATCTGAAATGTGCAGAAAAGGTTTGAAATTGGTTTGGCAAGTCGAGGAAAACAGGATGTATTGCACACTGCTGGAACTAGTAGCTTCGCTATAGTTCGTGAGAGATTGGTATGTGTTAAGTGTTTTTTTTCACTAATGTTCCAACAAAGATTATAAACTTTCTTATAGCTGTGATTTATTAATATAAAGGTTGAGGAACACGGTGCAGACAAGTTTGGCGATCTAGATTTTTTTGACGCGACCCACAAGAAATCAGATGGCCAATTTGTTTCCACAACAGCTGCGATGATATCGGTAATTTTTCTTTATGAAGTATGCATTCTTTGATTTGTTAAGTCACTTATAGAAGTAAATAACTTATATAATTTTATGCCAATTTGTAATTTAACAGAGCACTGTCAGAGTCAAGTATGCTGAACTGTCTTCCACAATGGCCCCCGACTCTACCACATCTGACTTTGACTCATTATCACTTCAGCGTCATGCTTTGATCGAAACAAGAGGCCCAGAGCGCCCTGGCCGTGTGCGTGGAATGGGTTTAGGCCCAACGCCTACTGAAGTCTTCAAAGCTCGTGCGTCTAGTGCTGAGGATCCGAGAGACGAGGAGTTACGCTCTCTAAGGTCAGATGTGTCACAGCTTAAAAAGGTAGTTGCAGCTTTGGTGAGGCAACAAAATCCCGAACCAGCCATTCCGACACAGGTTAGAAATTGTAACTTAGAATATACATTCAGCAGAATATATCACAATGTCTACTACTAGTTCACATGATCTTATGAATTAGTTGAATTTTGAACCCAAGCTCTTAAGCAAACAACGTGCTAATATTAACCATACATCTACCCATGCTGATGAGAGAAGGAGAGGGGTTATATGTGCCAATAAGGAGAGCAGAAAGAGTAATGATGAAGGAGAATGTGTATGTCTAGTGCTTCACACTTGATATATATATATATATATATATATATATATCAAGTGTGAATAGTTCTTAAATGAATAGTTCTTAAATGAATGACTATAATACACTATGTGGGAGGAAGACATCTCTGATATGAAAATTGAGGAAATTGACAAGTGATATTTTCTGTAAATAGTAAATGCCTTATCGTATGATTATTTATTTATGCTTTAATTACAAAGCCTATCTACAAAGTGAAAATGAAAGAACTGTTATGCGTAAATAACCTTGTTTTTCATTCTCCGTTGGCCACCATTATAAATTTTTACTTAATTTGAATATTGAATATTATTGTATATGGTTGAAGCAATGCAAACTTATTTAACTTGTATGAAAATTGAGCAAATTGATAAGGGTAAAATTCCATAAAACAAAGAAAAGAGCGCCAAATCTAATGTACTGTTAGAAGAAGTTGGTCTTTGCAAAAGTAATATTCTTTTTTACTCTGTTTTAAACATTATATTATCTTTTTGAGTTTCACTGGATGTAGTTTATTCATAATTTTTGAGTAAGTGTGATTTGTACTATGGAATAGAAGATGAGGTATTAGTAATTAATTGTAAATACAGCTAATTTTGGACTCAAAAGCTTGTAGAACAAATATACTATCTAAAAATGGCAAATTCAGCTGTCTTGTTTTTATCAGAATGAGAACAGGTTGATATTTTTGAGTGTTTAACATATGATGATTTGAGGACTTATTTAAATGGGGAGATGTTACATGGTTACATGGTTAAAACAGTTGGAAATAACAAGTGTCATTCAAATCAGTTGCATGAGTAGGTAAGTACTTTTGATGAATATAATTGTCAGCTTTACTTTTAAAATCAGTACAACGAAGGTCTAGGAGTTGCACCATTAAAGACTTGGTTGTTGGTGGCGGAGTATTTCCGCAGGTAGGAACATGCTTCATCATGGGTCTCACTTGTTCAACACTTACACTGCCGTGTATTTGCCACTTGCACAACATGTATCTGACATGCTAAATTCACATCCAGGTCTAAAACTTACCTGTACTGGTGTATCCTCCATGCATATCTTAGTCATCTTTGTTTTGGTTATGTCTTGTCGGTTGTTGAAGATGTGAAAGTGAGGTGTGAAAGAGAGTGACAGGATAGACAGGCTGTGAATGTGGAAAAGGTTACTTAATGTAATAATGTATATAAGCTAGGTATTAGCAAATTAAGTCTGGAAAAGGTTACTGAATGCAAAATTGTAAAATTGTAAATTAAGCTAGGTATACTAAGCTGAATGTATACTAAGCTAGGTATTCAATAATGTGGAAAAGGTTACTGAATGCAAAATTGTAAATTAAGTTGTTCAAACTTACTGTCTGATCAACATCTTACAGTAATTATGCATAAAAGAATAATACATTAAAATAGGCTTATACTACTGGCCATATAATAATCATGAGTATTATTAGATTTAGAAGTTATTGGAGTACTGTAAAGGAAGTGGTTATTATTGTCAGCTAATTTCTGCTTCTGATTTTTTTTTTACAATGTGACTTACACAGTTTCAGAATAGAGTTCCAACTAATTCAAGTCGGGCAAATCCAGAGAACCAAAGCGAGCATGATGGAAGCAACGACTTAAGGAGGCGTACCAATTAAAAAAATCTACTAATTGCAAGTCATTTTTGGTCTTTTTTGTGGTGCAATCAGTTTGTATGATCAAACTTGTTAGAACTTTATTGATGTAAACATGGTATATGTATAACTTGATACTTGTGTTATTGTTGTCGACGATTATGAATTTTACAGAACTTTAAACTTTTGAAGTTGTGTATGTTGATCAGTATGAAATATAATGAATTTTGTCAGCTAAATTTTTTATTGTTCATTTCTATGGGTGTGCGTGTAAAATTTTGAATATAAATTTGGGTTTACTAGCAACATTTGCATATATTAAAAAATCTGCATATATATACAGATTCTGAATTGGTTTTTTTTTAAAATTCAAAACAACCCTGGCGTTTTACACAACGCCGGTGAACATTTATAAAAATTATATTATTTATATATATACCCCGGTGTTTCCGAACCGCCGGGGTGGGTTTAATTTCTTTTTTTAAAAAATAAAAAACTATACCCCGGCGTTTCCCAACCGCCGGGGTAGGTTTAATTTCTTTTTTTTTTAAAATAAAAAACTGATTTCACTGGCGCTTTTAGAAGCGCCGGCCAATGTATTATATATACTGGCGGTTGTGGAAGCGCCGGGGAAGGTTGGCCACCAAAGCCCGGCACGCGCAGCGCCGGCGGTTGGTGCGGCGCTGCTCAACGCGCCGGTAGGGTATTCACCGGCGTT